>CABHPQ010147157.1:0-20845 GCA_902168405.1 Peromyscus aztecus
AGAGAGACACAAAAACATTCCTTGAGTCTTGCACCTGGCCCAGCTTGCAGCTTCACCGTTAAACGCACCCGGGCATTTCCCCAGGCTTGAACTTGAGGCTTAAGAAAAAAATGATAACCTAAATATAGCTACTTAGATAATAACAGTAGAAGCTTTGCTAAGCAGATTTTCGTCGGAATGCTTTAGGGAGTGAAAGGCACTAAGATTTTAGATCCAGATTTATCATTATTTCTACCTTATTTATTTGGAAGGGATCACGGGGTGGGACCATGGCAGAAGTGTGAAGAATTGAAATCATCAGGAAGTAATACTTAGACATTACCGGAATTGGAAAATTAACCACTACTTCTCTTTCTAGTACCTCAACACACATAGCCGAAATAATTTTTAGGATAAACTGTTTTCAGTGGGGAAAATAGTTATAAAAATTATTCAAAACAATAATATTCAACATGGGTCAAAGGAAGACATTTCAGGAAATAGTAAAATGGATTAAAAATCATGAACTAATAGTGTGTTGGAGGAAAAATTAAACACCTACTGGGTATTTGTCATATTTAAAGGGCTGCCATAGTCCCTTAGTACAGAAACAGAAAATGAGTAAAGCATTTAAATAAAGTATGTGGTGGGGCCTGGACTGGGGCATTCCAGGCCGAGGTGGGCTGGCCTGTTCTCCATGGTGAGGTCCAGGACAGCCATGGCTATACCAAGACCCTGTCTAAGAACAAAAACAAAATTGCATGGTGGAGGCAGTAGCAGTTTGAGAAGTCAAAAGTGTTAGAGCAGGTCTAGGATCTTGGATTCAACTGGGCGTTCATCTTAAAGACTTCAAAAAGAGAGAGGAAGGCATCAGTAACTCAGGGGAAGTAATATGTATCATACTATTAGAAGAGAAAACCACATTGTCAACTGCACTGTTAAATCATGAATGACAAGGTCTGGGGGTGCACCACAGCAAAAGAGCACTTGCCTAGCATTAGTGAGGGGTGCCCCGGGTTCAATTTCGAGCATACTGATGAATGACAAGGAATTCAGATTTAAAATGGAGGCAGTTGTACAGCTATAAAATTACTTGAGGTACAGTTATCTCCTGTGAGGTAATTATTATCAAAGCAAAATACTTGTAAGTTAACTATTAAATGTGTGTTGAAAACATATTTTGTGATGGTTAGAAAGGAGCGAAGGAGGTAAAAGTCCCTGCCTTTGCAAAGTGTAGCAAGCTTTGCAAATACAGATAAAAACCACAAGGTTTTAAATATACTGCCTAATTCAGTCATCAAACATAGTAGGAAGCAGGTTGTTTTCCAATACTCAAGGTTAATTCTTTTAGCTAGCCTCAGTCTGCCAGATTTCGTGGACCTTATATAAATATTCCAATCTATGAAACCATCGTGTATGTAACATTTTTCTCTTCGCTTCATACTCAACTTATGCTACTTCAAAAGTAATAAGAATGAGGGGATATTTAATAGCATGGGTTTGAAATATCCTTTTTAAAAACGCAAGGAAGAAAACTCAGTCATTTCTGTAGCCCGTTTTGTAACTAATAATTTCATAAACGAATTGCTGTAGTTTATGAAATGGTGTTAACCATCACTTCACTACACATTAAGCACATTGTTCCTTGACACTAAATGCTGTTCTAAAATATGCTTCTGTTACATGTAATACAAACACACCAGCTTTCCAGACACCATAGAATATAAAGTTCTAAAAATTGATAGACTAAGTCCTTTGTCAAATGGTTTCCTATTTTACTTATTTAGCAAAATCCTGCAAGAATTCATGTGCTCTTAATCTATTATAAGATACATTAAAAAGAATTCTGGTTTCCAAGAAAAATATATTGTTGGTTTGAGAGGGTTGGGGAGTGGGTAAAGCCAAAGATCCAGCCAGAGCAAGGAGAAGAGAAGGGCACAGTTCTTGCTGACATAATTCCGACCTGACTGGAGGCCTGTAAAAAAAATGCCCAGGTAAGCGGTATTGCTGTGATTTCAGGAGATAAACTCCTACACAGGCATTCACTCAGTCACTTCTTCCATTCAGGAAACACCACGGCAGCACTTAAGGCCCAGCTGACACTGTGATAAATGCCAGAGATAGAGATCGACACCTGGCTTCAAGCAACGCTGCCAAGAATGGATTACAAACACAGCCTTTTGTGTCTCCCTTCCCCGCTCTGTGTTTCTTTATAGCACTTCACCATCCAGCATAACACAGATTTTTATTTTTCTCTCCCTGCTCTGGAATATAAATGAGCTCCATGAGCTCTGGTTATTTTGCTCAACACCGAATCCTGGAGCTTAGGACATGGTTCCCAACAAATGTTGAATAGAAGAACATTTTATTCTTACATTCTGCAGTTCTCTATTAATTTCCTGTGTTTTTTTAAAAAAAAAAAAAAAGATTAAACTCAGTGGCATCCAGGTATCAAGATACTTACAATAATAAGTAGCCGGTCTTGGATTTAAACACAGTCTTGACTGGATCCAAAGCTAGCCTTCTTGCCCAACTGTCATAGAACAGAAAGCTTATGGAGTTTATTACTGTTCTTCATATTTCTGTGCCAGAACCAACTGTCTTCTACTGTCCTATATACATTTTGGGGAATTTTTGTTTTGTTTTTTTTTCAAGACAGGGTATCTCTGTGTAGCTTTGGAACCTGTCCTGGAACTCTCTCTGAAGCCCAGGCTGGCCTCAAACTCACAGAGATCTGCCTGCCTCTGCCTCCCAAGTGCTGGGATTAAAGGCGTGAGCCACCGCCGCCCGGCTGACGAACCAGTATTTGTAGATGAAAAGGTTTGGGGTATGCAACTAAACTACAGGAACTGGGTACAAGAAAAGACCACACTGGCCCACAGAGGTAGAGGAATAAAAAATAACTGAATCTATCACTTTTATCTACAGTAGACTCTAAACTGGAAACAATCCTAAAATAGATCATCTGTAAAAGGATAAGCAAATTGTGGGGTATCCATATATTCTGTTATGGAATGCCACTGTGGAATAACCGTAAGTGCTTTTTAGAGTGTTTTTCATACAGTGTATTTTATCATATTTTTCACCTCCCCCAACTCCTCCCAGATCTTCAGAGTCTTTTTTTTTTTCCTTAAGTGAGCATACAAAATAATGGATGTCATTATTACATTTTCACCCGTGGATGCATCCTAAACAGAATGCTGAATGAAAGAAACCAGACACGAAAGAGAGTAAATGTGGCACGATCCCATTTATGTAAGGCTCTGGGAGGACACGGGTGACCCAGAGTGACAGAAAGCAGACCAACAGTTGCTGAGCTGTGGGGCGGGGGGCGGGGGGGGGGGGGGGGGGGGGGGGTGGTGTCACCTCGGTGATTGGGGTCGGTAAGAGGGGTTTGGAAAACGTTTTGCATCCTGGTAGAAGGAGTGCAAAATTCATCCAAACATTTAAATATAGTAACGCATATTGTACTTCACTACACCCTCCTTGATGAAAATGGACACAAATCTCAATGAGTTTCTTCTAGTCCATAAATGGACTGTATTAGGAAAGGATAGGTTGTGTACATCAGAAAGCCCAAGAGAGTGGGTCCAGCTAAGTGGTAGAGCGCATGCCTAGCATGTACCAGCCCTGTATTCAGTCCTTAGAATCACAAACAATGGTTTAAAAGCAACAGTGTTCTTGGGGAGTGAGGGGATGGGGAGTAGCAGTACTAGGGATTAATTAAAGCTAGAACGTCGTGCACGCTAGGGAAATACACTGCTTGAGCTCCTTCTCACCCTCTTTTCTTTCCATTCTGTTTTATTATTGTATTTTCTTTGAGATGGGCTCTACGTTTCCCAGGATGGCCTCGAACTCCCGTTGTCACCCAGGCAGACGGTGAACTTGCCATTCTCCTGTCTCAGCCTCCTGAGTAGCTGGAACCACAGGCCTCCGCTCTAGGCCTGTTTCCTTAATACATAAGCAAATGGTCCATTTTAAGGGCCAACGAAATGTACTAAGAGCTCCAGAGCTAAAATAATAACACCACTGACCCACCATGCGTCCAGCTTCTGCTATCCTTATCGGTTCTCAAAGTGCTCATGGTTCCAGATGCCCACCAGTTTCCCATGATTACTGTTCGTTTCCCAGGTACCTGAAAGAGCCTTCAACGTGTCTCTCCTTAAGCTCTAGCAAAACCTCTACACATTTATCATGTAAATATGTATGGTAACAAGGGAGCCTAGGAGTTGCAAGTACAGTAGTCCAAATACATTTTCTCCTCCAACAACATAGGCCTTGATTTTTAGGAGAAAATACTTTTTGGTTGGACAATGGTCTCCAAGTGGTAAAGTGGGTTCTTGACTAAGTTAAGCTGTTCACACAGCGTTGAGTCTGCCCTCCCTCTGTTCAGTTTTGTGAGCCCGTCCTTATTTAAGTGAAATTTGATTTGGGCTTTGTTCTTGGCAAGAGAAAATATTCTATCTAAAATAATCTACTGTAAAATGGAACATAACTTACTTTGCAATATGGTAAGGTAAATTTGTAATGGGTTTAGCTTAAAGGAAAATACTTCTGAAGGGGTATAATTTTTGATAATAAGACAGTTTCCAGGGGCTTTCCTGAAATGGAAAAAAAAAGAGAGAGAGAGAGAGCGGCTCTTGAAGCTGGACTCCGGGAAGGAGATGTGGCTCCAGTTCAGGGGCTGTGGGACAGTAGAGGGGTTGCTGTCCCACCAGAGAGAAGGTGCTTTCATAAATAATGAGTCACGACACTATTCCTCAGAAGTACCTGACATCTGGTGTCTATTTTTAAATAATCTCTGAGAGTAGGGAGTATAACATTGGTCCAGCTGATAATTGGCAAAGATGGGTGACACATGTCGTTCATTAAATGTTGCTCTGTACTTTTTAATGTGTCTGACCTGTTCCATAATTAGAAAAGCAGGGGCAATGTTGTAAGGGGTTCCCCTCCCCCTTTCCTTTTAAAGGCTGGCCCTGGACAAGCTGTGTAGCTCAGACTAGCCTTTCACTCTTGAGCCTCCTACATCCATCCACCTTCCAAGCGGGCTCAGCCTTAAAGCTGCTCTTACTGGCTCAAGAATAAACACTATACGTTCATACATTAAAAATGTATAATTTTATACATTAAAAAGAATAATGACTACAGTTAACTGAAGTCTATTAAAATTTCCAAAACTCAGTCAGGCATAATGGTGTGCACCTTTAATCACAGGACTTGGGAGGCAGCAGCGGCACACAGATCTTTGTGAGTGTGAGTGTTCTGATAGCCAGTTACAGGACAGCCAAGTCTATACATTAAAACTCTATCTTTAAAAAAAAAATCCCATGTGTTCTTACAAATTCTAATATGGATCATGACCATTAGGAGTTCCTACAACACACATTATCAAAAGAAAAGAACATTATTTTGTGCCTCTTATTTATAAATTGTAACTCAGGGTGTGGCATCCATGTAGAGACAACTTCTAGATACCCCTTCAAAAAAGGACTTGGCATTTTATTCTGAGAAATACATTTAAACGTCAGCTATAATGGCAAACACAAGTAATCCTAGCACATGGGAAGCTGAGGGAGGATTCTGGCCTTGATGCCTGAACAGACAACACAGCTGTCTGTCGTGATCTCATAACAATTGCATTAAAGCTGGCATTAAAAAGAACATCTGGGCCAGGTGTGGTAGTGCATGTCTGTAATCCTAGCCCTCTGCAGGCTGAGATGGGAAGATCACAAGTTCAAAGTTGGCTTGGGTTATATAGCAAGACTGGTTTCAAGCAAACAGATAAACAGCAACCCTAAGGAGCTATTGGCAATTACTGGCAGCTGGGGAAGGAGCCATTTTTTTTCTTTATGTATATGGCTGCTGCTAGGTTGTCCATGCTCCACTGGATGGTAATCAGTGACTATTGCTGTAATTAACATGGCAATTCCACATAGTTTATCTGTTAATTAAAAGAGGTTTATTTCAGGGGTAACTTACAACCAATAAGGGGTCGATTACAGGATCCGGGAGAGATGAGGTACAGTCCAGCGTAGTTCTCTGGGGAACTCTGACTTGGTCTGCAAATCCAGCCTCTAGGACCGTGAGGAGCCAAGAGAGTGAACAAGCATCTCAGGTCTTAAGGGGTCTCCTGTTGGCCACACCCCAGGGGCAGGTCATAGACAGGTGTGGCAGCTGTCACCTTAGGGGCAGTGTTTCAAGGTCAAAGCTGGAGCAGCTGCCCACTACATCTCCCCCCTTTTGTCTAAATAAGGTTCTAACTAAATACAAAACTATATACAATAGGAACAAGTATCAAATATTGTCCAGAAAGTATTTCTGTCCAATCCTGGAACACTCTAGTAGGCAGTCAATGCCATAGCTTCCCTTTGGAAACTAGACGAGATTTGTCCAGTAAACTTCATGGTTAAGGGCTGTGTTCACCCTGCTCAGTACAAATTCCTTTCCCTTTTGTGTGTCACTCAAGTTACTTCTCAGTAAATCTCTTGAAGGTCTGTTTCTCAGCTTCTGACTTCTGTGAGGCCCAACAGACACACAGACCAAACGTTAGAAAATTCTTATGAAATGTAGTTAATGAATACAAAAAGAGTGAGAAAATCAGAAAAGCAATTTCAATTGCCAATAAAATAACAAATTATTGATTGATGTTAAGGCACTTGGTAAATCTTAGGATACTCTATGCACATATCATATTAATAATATCTGAATTCCCTGATCAACTTCAGGATCACTGAGACTGAGAAATGACATGTGTGTCTGATGAGCTGATATGATAGGAGTATCTACAGTGCAGCTTATTAAGTACCTGGGGAAAGAACTGAACCCAAATCGAACTAAGCCTCTACATCTTTCAGTTTACAGGAACTAGAGAAGATGGAATAATAAACAGAAACCATCATGAAAGATCAATGAGGCAAATCAATAATGGTGGATAGTCTACAAAATATGAATTAATTTTTTGGTTCCTAACAAATCAACTTTATGAAGAATTGGAGAAAATGAGACCTAACTGATTTTGATAACAGTATTACCTTGATAAAATCAAAAAAGGTAATATACATACAGGGAGGGAAAGGTACAATACAAAAAGAAAATTACAAACCAAAAACCAAAAAATCATATAACTTTATCTCCCTTGTAAACCGGCACAACAATTCTCAAGTTGTCAAAGAGTATGTAAAAGGGATAAAACATAATAACCAAGCAGAGTCAAACTCGTGGATATAAGGATGGCTAGCTATTCAGTGCATTCTAGAACTACAGTTTGAATGTGTTGTACCCCAAATCCATGCCGACATGTCATTGCCGAAACAACAACAGGAAGAGACGAGGCCACTACAAAGTGATGAAGCTGCAAGAGCTCTGCCCTCACTACGGGCTAGTGTTCTTACAAAGGACTTGGGAGAACCAGCTAGTTATCCTTTGGCCTTCTGCCATGTGAGGATGCAGTGTTAATCCCCACCCCAGGACACAGTGTTCAAGGTACCATTTTGAGAGCAAAGACCAGACACGGGTATCTTAATCTTGGACTTTCGCAGCCAACTGGGACAAGGATGAGAAGTTAGTTGCAATTGACTCTTCACTTTATTCTTGCTCACTGTTGTAGGGAGATGTTCTATCATTATTTTAAAAAAATAATGATGGGGGAACGAAGAAATGAAAGATAATACAAGTTAGGGAGAAAAAGAAAAGTAACTTCTGATTCCTGGATAACATTGTTTATATAGGAAATTCAAAGAAATCTACACAAAGTAACTCCTAGGATTAAGTTCAACAAGCCATAGGCCACAAGGTAAATAATTATCTTGGTAATAAATAATTATAGACCAGAATTAAACAGCAATGCAATTTCCAGGTGCTCCAAAAAGGTGTTTGCATACTACCATAACAAAGCATGTCCATGACACTTCAGTGATGAAATTTAAAGGCAGTTGAATAAATAAAGTCTAAGTGAACAGACCCCTTATACATGCCCTGGAAGATCCCAGCAGGTGACACTTCTCTTTACACTGATCTGGAGGTCTAACTCATCCCAAACAAAAGCTCCACAGGATTATTTTTTATGGATATAGACAAATTCATTAAAATATATATATAGGGTTGAAAAAGAAGAGTAGCCAAGGCAATTTTGAAAAAGAACAAAGCTAGGGAAATTCCACCATCTAATTTTCAACCTTTCTAAAAGCTACCCACCTCGGGACGGCAGCAAAGGAATTGCAGTCATAGATGACTGCCACGGGACAGGGCTCACAAACGGACCCAGATAACCACGGCCAGGCGGTTTCTAACCAGGGTGCAAAAGGCAGTTCAATCATTAAAGATACCCTTTCCACAGTTAGCATTGGAACACTTAAACATAGGCTGAAAAAAAATACGTTAAAAGAAAAAGCTCACAACCTTATATAAAATTATTGAATGAGCATAGATCTAAATGAATAATACAAAAATATAAAATTCTAAGGAAAATATAGAAAAATTGAATGGCCTAGGTTTCCAGTAAAGAGTTTCTAGATGTGATAGCAAATATAGGATGTATGAAAGAAAAAAAAAAGATCAGAATTCAAACATTAAGAACAGTTAGTGTGAAATAAATGGTGAAAAATGAAAAGACTACCTACAAATCACACATCTTTCAGGGGATCATCTGCAGGGAACAGCATGAGCCCGTGTTCAGAGACCTTGCATGTTTCCACACAAGCCACATAAGCCAGGCTTGAGCAGCAGCTGGATCAGCAGAATGTCCTGAGGGTCCCCTGGAACAAAACAAGGGCAGCTTGTGAGGTCCTGCTACCCGGCCAGACCTCCAGGGCTTGCCTACGCACCAAGTAGACTATGCCGGGAACAGTTTCTCATTGTCTCACTAGAGCTTCCGAGGACATTCTGCTCATCACCCTTAAGGCATACCTGGAAAGTGCTCAGCAGCATCAGGGAATGGGCTCTTTAGCAACAGGGTCATCTGTTTGTTTCAGTTCACTCTGCACTAAGGACACTTGGAAGTGGCACTTTTAGCTACTCTTCTTTACTTTCTATGCTAGCAACAATCTGAATCTAAAAACACCCACTACTAGCACACACACACACACACACAGAGAGAGAGACTGACAGACAGACAGACAGACAGACAGACACACACACACACACACACACATACACACAGAATGAGAGAGAGAGAGAGAGAGAGAGAGAGAGAGAGAGAGAGAGAGAGCGTCTGCCTTTGCCCTGTGTTTCACAAAACCTAAAACAGAGAAACTCTCCAAGCTCAACATTAAGAAAACAACCTTCCCCACCAAAATGGGTGAAAGACTAGAGAGAACTCATCAAAGGAAACAGATAGAAGATAAGCATAAGAAAAGCTTCCAACACTCCGAGGCAGAGCCAGACTGATCTCTGTGAGTTTAAGGCCAGCCTGGTCTACAGAGCGAAATCCAGGATAGACACCAAAACTACATGGAGAAACCCTGTCTCAGAAAAAAACAACAACAACAACAACAGAAAAAAATTAAAGCCATGAGACATCAAGGGGCTGGAGAGATGGCTCAGTGGTTAACAGCAGTTGTTGCTCTTGCAGAGAAATCAGGTTCGGTTCCCAGCACCCTCATGGCAGCTCACAACCATCTGTAACTCCAGTTCTAGGAAATCGAATGACCTCTTCTGGGCCCCATGCCCACCAGGCACACACATGGTACACAAATACACATGCAGACAAAACATTCATGTGCATAATATTAAAATTAATCAAAAAGTTTTATGAGACTTCAGTAAATGCCCTTTATCATAGCTAATATAAAAAGGTGAATAGAGCAATTGGAATTCTATTTATTTATTTATTTATTATGTATACAGTATTCTGCCTGCATGCATGCCCTGTAGGCCAGAAGAGGGCACCAGATCTCATTATAGATGGTTGTGAGCCACCATGTGGTTGCTGGGAATTGAACTCAGGACCTCTGGAAGAATAGCCATTGCTCTTAACCTCTGAGCCATCTCTCCAGCCCTCAATTGGAATTCTTAAGTGGATGGTTAGAAGGTAAATGGTACAGATCTCTGGAAAAAGAGTTTGCAGTGTTTTTATACATGCAATTCAACAGCTCCGTCCTGGGAATTTAACCTTAACAAGAAGCTAGATTTAACTTTAACCTGAACCAAGCTCTCCTTGCAAAGGGGAATGAATAATAAATCAACTGTGGTATACCCATACGGAGATACTGCTTAACACCAAAGAGGAGAAAGCTATTGATCCATGCAAAATGGATGAATCTTAAGTGCAGTTTTCTAAGACAGGGACATTCTCAAAAGGTTACGTGTCGTATAGTTCCGTTTATATCATTGTCTCAAAATGACAGAACCATGATGACAAAGATCAGATCAGAGGGGGCCAGGGGCTGAAGGTATGGGAAGCTATGACTATAAAGAAGGCAAGGGACATTTTAGGAGGTGCAAAACTGTTCTGTATCCTGGTTGTAGTTAGAGCTGCATGAATCTGAGAACTGAAATAAGAAATCTATATATGCTAAAATCGTGAGAGCTGCAAAAAGCAATCTTACAGTACATGCAACCAAAGGAAAAAATATACATTATTTTTAAAGAGATAAGGAGAAAAAAGATAGGGTAACTCTAATACAAGAAACTTAAGGGTTGATACAACCAAAGTTGGGTTTTTGTTTGTTTGTTTGGGTTTTTTTTTTTTTTGTGTGTGTGTGTGTGTGTGTGTGTGTTTTAAATGCATGGCGTGCCAGTGTAGGCCAGATGATGGTGTTGGAGCCCCTGGAGCTAGAGTTACAGGCAGTTGTGAACCACCTGATTTGAATGCTGAGTATGTATGTAACTCTGGTCCTCTAGGAGACAATACCTGTTCTTAACCGCTAAGCCATGTCTTCAACTCTCAAAATAGAACTTGTAGGTCTTAGCCGGGTGGTGGTGGCGCACGCCTTTAATCCCAGCACTCGAGAGGCAGAGCCAGGCGGATCTCTGTGAGTTCGAGGCCAACCTGGTCTCCCAAGCGAGTTCCAGGAAAGGCGCAAAACTACACAGAGAAACCCTGTCTCGAACCCCCCCCCAAAAAAAAAGAACTTGTAGGTCTTACTTAGATCCCAATTTAAACAAACTAACAACAAAAAAGGCAATTTTTATATAATCAGGGGACATTTATAAATAATCCTAGAATTACATGTTAAATTGAAGTTTCTGCAGTATGAGAACAGCATTCTGGCTAGATGTAAAAAAACAAAACATTTTTCATCTGTTACATATGTATTCTGGAGTACATATGTGTATAAAATAACATTAAATCTAGGACTTGCCTCAAAAGACTCGAGGGGGGAAATGTCTATGATAATGACTGAAAATATAAACCGGAGATTAGTTATACTATGCTATCTTTAGTATATTTGTAGCGCTCCAGAAATCTTTCTGGAAAACAAACATTTAAAAGATAGTATTTTTCAACATGTATTATAAATCCAGAGACATAGACCTGCAGTTGATTTCAATCTCAATGTCAAAATTTTCCAGTGACTCCGAATATATAAATGCTGCATGTGCTAAAAATAATACTGACATGGAAAAAAAATCTAGGAATCGTGTACTTTCAGCAATAAACTACTGAGATTACTAGGTTAGTAAAGATTTGCAGTCAGATTTTAAAACAGCAACTCAAAGCAGTTTTCAATGACACCATCAGGAAGTAAGGGGAAAAGGGGAATTTTAAAGCAGTGATTTTTTGATCCTACAAATCGCAGCCTCCAAACAAAATTAACCAAGCCTTTAAATTCTCATTAATATTTACAAAGCAGTGCTTCCTTCTGCTTGCCCAGCTTGCTCTTTTGAGCGTTGTTATTATTTATTGTTTCTTGAACACTCAGCACTGCGTGGGATTTGGATGATAAATTTCCTCCCTAGGGAACACTACTCGAAGCCACACAAACAGAGCACAAAGAATAGCTATTTAAGACATGAACACCAAATGCAAAACTGAAGAGCACATTCTGATTCTTTTAAAAATAAGGTTATAAATTCTAAGTTCTAAAGGAAGAATATGCATTCAAATCCAGGGCTGTCCTCCTCCACATTGTAGACTTGAAGAGGCCAAAGGGGTGAGGGAGAGTCTAGCAACTCCTTTAAAGCGCCTCTTGGCAGGAGGAAGGTCCAAGTTGCAAATGTAATAAGAATTTACTATAGGGACTGGAAGGATGGCTCAGTGGTTGAGTGCTTGCTGTTTCTGCACAGGACCAGAGTTCAATTCCCAGCACCCATCCTGGGCAGCTCACAACTGCCTATAACTTTAGTTCCAGAGGATCCAATACCCTATTCTGGTCTCTGTGGATACCTGCACTAACATGCACATATTCACACACACATAGCCATAACTAAAAACAAATTCTTATTTTTAAAAAAGAACTTGAGCCTGGCTTAGTGACACATGCCTTTAATCCCTGTACTTGGAAGGGGAGGCAGGGCAAACAGATCACCATGAGTTCCAGGCCAGCCTGGTCTATGTAGCTTTTCCAGACCAGCCAAGACTACATAGTGAGTTTTCTCAAAAATTAAATAAAACCATTTGAACCCTTCTTATGTTAATAAGTGCATATAAAAGGAGCTAATCTGGCAACCATGCCAAGTTCTGTTCAAGAAACTAAAGCTGTGAATTGTTAGGAAAGGAATATCAAAAGATCCCACCTCTCATCTGCTATACCCATTTGTAGGAATAAAGTAGTGTTTATGTTTCTGGAAGTCGAACAAGAATGTATTTTCATTTTAAAACTTTTCACTGTTATCACTATGTGCCAGAAGAATCAAACTACTAAAATGTCAGTTTATAAACTAATGACTTTATTTTTCATAATAATTACATAAGTCTCAAATATGATTTTCCCACTTATATTTTTTAAATTTTTATTTGTTTATATATTTTGTTAGGTATGAGTACTCCATCTGCATGCATGCCAGGGAGAGCTTCAGATTCCATTATAGATGGTTGTGAGCTACCATGTGGTTGCTGGGAATTGAACTTAAGACCTTTGGAAGGACAGTCAGTGCTCTTAACCGCTGAATTGTCTCTCCAGCCCTACACTCATGTTTTAAAGGCTTACTTCTATTATACTTAGCTTGCCTGGAATATTTAAATTCTATTACTACTAGTTCTTAGGAGGGTTATTCCAGGCTTGCTTTCCAACATTTTTAACAGCCTAGTTTATAGAAGATGCACAATATTTAGTAAATACAAATAAATCACACTGTTGAAAAATAAAAGGCTTTGCTTTGGTACCTACCAAACATTTTGAATTTAAGGATGCTGAATTACTGAGTTTTCCTATTTAAATTAAACTGAATGGGATCTGTTGTAAGCCCACATGTCTTACCTAAGAAACTGTGTAATCTCACATCAGAACACATTCTCACTTTTCAGTGCCTCATACACATTCAACACATGATTTGTTTTAAAGTTTTACTTTATTTTTAATTGACACATAATTGCCTCTAAGTGTACAGTCCGTTCTTTTCTGAAGAAAGGGTTCCATTCATTGCGTAAAAAGCATGGGGTTGGTGGTAAGATGGTAGAAACCAATGTTCTAGGGAATTTGGAACAAAAAGTAGCTGAAATGACTCTCTATGAGTTACAATTATTTTGCCTTTTCAAAGTCTGTAAGTATTATTAATGTTATAAGAATATAAAATTATTTCTGCCTCAGCTTTAAGGATCAAAGCAATTTATGCTCTTTAGAATTTGAAAGACAAGTAAGACATTAAGGCTCTCAAGTCAGAAAATCTTCAATATTCACTGTATAAAAAAAAGGTTAAACCTTTTACAGCATAACTTTAGACTCTTTGGGTTCAAAAATTTTCTTTTTCCTGTGTTACTCTTTATATTTTATTTCTTCCTCTGTAACAATCATACATAAAAACAGCTTTACTATTTCCCCCCTTTCCAGGTTACATTTTATCTCAAGTAGATTTGAATCCAGATTAGCTGTATATAATAGGATTCCAGGGTGTAGACAGATGTCTAGCTGTCACTGACGATCTGTCTTGCGATCAGCTCTCTCATTATTTCGTTGGTACCACCGTAGATTGGCTGAACCCGAGCATCCACATAAGCCCTAGATAAATTAGAAGAGAGTTGAATTCATATCATATAAACATGGTAGAAATTTTAAGTTCCATCTTTCCAGATAATTACTAATTGTTTAGTTAAGGAACTCTAAGCAGTAAGAGCTCCTTACAAATAACTGGTTTTTCCAGTACAGCATTCATACTAGGTTGATATTCGAAAAGCCATTAAGATAAGATATTACAACTCAAAACAACCCCGTTACACTAACTTAATTTTATAAAACTGAGCATATATAACAACTTGAAAAGTCTATGTTTAGAAGTACATGGAGCATCTTAGTTTCTTATCTTTTAAGTCTCCCCAGAAAGTTGAAATCCCCTGACCTTAAGGGGAAAAAAATTACTCATTTCCAGACATTTCTTTTAATGTCACCGCTACAAACACCCCTGATGTTTTAAAAAGTTATTTCCCCCCCAAAAGTTAACAAGTAGTTTATTCTGGGGGGGGGGGGGGAGGAGGAATGATTAATAGTCACTCTTGTCACAGCTGGGATTAAAGTCCTAAGTGGCTGAGCCCACTGAGACCCACACAGTCATGCACACACAACTGGGGTTCACTTTTCTCTCATTCTGCTGCTGGGAGAGAACCCTGCCTAACACGGGCACTGAACCCAGGATCTTGATAGCTGAGAGCTCCACCATGGAGCCCCAGCCCCAGCCCCAGGACTCACTTCTGTAAGCTATGGTAGCAGCCATCTATCTGTTCTCACCCTCTCTCCTTTCCCTTCAGCCCTCTGGAACCCAGGGGGACAGATACTACTGCTTTGCAGGCAAAAAAAAAGGAGATTTAGAGAGGCTGATGCATTTGCTAATTAATGATTACCATTTACTGGTGGCATAACAGATAACTGTCCAACTGGAACAAGAATGTAGGTGTCTCGCCTCCTTGGCAAGCGAACTTTTATTAGGTCACAATACTTTCATTGTCCCAATCCTGTAGAGCTAGTTATTGAAGCCCCAGACTTTTCATGGCAGGAAAATTTAAAGACCTTTCTTTCTTTCAATATAAAATTGGGGCTTCAATTATTTAATTTCTAATACAAAACGTGCTAATTTCTCGGCATAAGACCAACTTTGAATTTACACTTTTCCCCATTTCCCAGGGTACCTTGCAGATAAGTAGGCCCTCATTTAATATTTACCTACGGGATGAACCACTAATGTTCATCCCTCCCCCCCAACCCCGGGAAGATTTTGTTGTTCTCTACAAAACCAAGCACTCACATCCTCTGAAGACTTTCCCAGCATTCCAGCCTACCCAGGCAATCCCAACACTTCAGACATTTTTGAGCTGGGCTGGGTATTTATTTTC
Source organism: Peromyscus aztecus (assembly GCA_902168405.1). NCBI lineage: Eukaryota > Metazoa > Chordata > Mammalia > Rodentia > Cricetidae > Peromyscus > Peromyscus aztecus. Next base: position 15,401 of record CABHPQ010147157.1, read on the forward strand.
ACATTAAAGGAGTTCTACCAGGATATGTAATGACAGACCAGCAGACCTTTCATAAGTTACTAATTAAATTGACTCTACTAAGATTAACAGAGAAAGGCAATAGAGAAATGTTTAACTGCAGTGAAGTTTTCTGTCTCACCTTCTCCACCTAGAACGGCTAAAGATATCTTCAAGGGTCTAAAGCGAAACTTAATAAAACTAAAATCAACTCACATGCTAAGAATTAGCTATCTACAAATTGTAAAAGGGAACAAAACACCCCTTTTACCTATAAAGCCAAGACTCAATAACTTATCTATCATTTGCTCCACCTCCCCCACCCCCCACACAAAATGTAGCTTAATCTGGGGCAGTTGTAAGAATCACAAGTTGGATGATTAATTCTTAAATCAAAGTCTGTATATACTATAGCCATATACTGTCTAATGTGCAATTGGCTTTTGTGCTATCAGGATTTCCCACATCTTTGGGGGAAAGAAAGCTTTCTAGATAAAAGGTTCGCATACTCTTTGAACTGGAAAGTCAGGCAAGGACGGTGATTATTATTTCTTGAAGGAGTTCAAGTCTCCAGAACTGAAATCAGAAACGGTAAGTCATCGGTCCGCCGGTTTTCTTGCTACTGACTTAAAGCAATGGACTCTAAGACAGCAGACACCCCAGCTTATGGCACACTATAACCTTACCAAGGCACTGGACCTCTCTTCACTTGGCATGCCTTTCTTAGAACATAAACTGAGCCACACAGACACTGAACCAAGACATGCCCACATTCCCAGCAGCAGTTACAAGAGCTTAAGCACACAGATATAAACATCCATTATCATTTCGCCCACAGAGCCCTCTTATAAATAAAGACCCCATGAATGATAACCTCTGGGCTAGCATAATGCAAAGCCTCACTTCTATTTCATGACTACATAGGATCTACAAAGGAAGCTCTGCTGTGATCAAGGCCTACCTGAAGTAGTTCTGAAAGGACATACCAAAGTCTAAGTCAAATGATTTATTTGGAAAAAAAAAAAAAAACCAAACAATTTCATGCTTATGTTCTCTCTCAGAGAGAAAAACACTTGATTGATAGTGAGTTTATTATAAAGTTATAAATTACAGATACCCAGTACGTAAAGCTTCTAAGCGGTGTGATAACTTTAGAATTAGCAAGTTATACCTACGCAGGAACCTCTGTTCTTAACAAAATGGCAATAAAAAGTTCATGTTCCTCAATAAGGATTAGAAACCCATGGGATACCGCCACTTAGGCTTGTTAGAGTGGGACATTCAAACGTATCCGGCTAACAGTGTGAATAGGCATTTGTTTGATACTTTCTCTAACTATACAAAGGTAAAAAATTAGGAAAAGTTTTTAGAAGCCTATAACATTCCTACTCTCAGACTCAGAACTAAAGCAGGTGTTTATGTGCATTTATCAAAAACTTCCTTGGGCAATTTCTATGAACTGAATATACTGTTTTTTTTTTAAAGATTTATTTAGTTATTTATTATGTATACAGTGTTCTGCCTATATGCCAGAAGAAGACACCAAATCTCATTACAGATGGTTGTGAACCACCATGTGGTTGCTGGGAATTGAACTCAGGACCTCTGGAAAAGCAGCCAGTGCTCTTAACCTCTGAGCCATCTCTCCGGCCCCCTGAATATACTATTAAGTAAGAGGAAAAGTATTTTCTAAGATGACAAGAGATGATGAGAAGGAGAACAGTGAGATGAGAACAGTGAAGGGAGACATATATAACTGCTACTGTGTCTATCTGAGGAAATTCATATATAACCCACTAAAAAGAAGCATCTCTATTTTTATTTTTCTTTCTTTCTTTCTTTTTTTTTTTTTGGTTTTTGGTTTTTGGTTTTTTGAGACAGGGTTTCTCTGTGTAGCTTTGGAGCCTGTCCTGGAACTCTCTTTGTAGACCAGGCTGGCCTCAAACTCACAGAGATCCACCTGCCTCTGCCTCCCGCGTGCTGGGATTAAAGGTGTGTGCCATCACCGCCTGGCTTATTTTTCTTAAAGACAGAATTCCATTCAGAAAAACACTTTTATTTCACAAGCAAGATTCTTAAGGCATGATATATTAATTCTTCTACTATGCAAGTGAATCATTCTGCATTGCTACTTTGTTGTTGTTGTTTAAAAAGTAGCTAGGGACGGTGGTCAGTGGCAAATTGCTTGTCCAACATGTGCACAGTCCTCAGTTCAATTCCTATGATGGCCAATTCTGATTATCAACTTGACAAAATCTGGGAAGACACAAGCTTCCTGGTGTAACTGTGAGGCGGTTATTTGTATTATGTCAGTCTTGGGGCATGCCCGTGAGAGACTGTCTCATTTGGGTAAACTGAGGTGGGAGACTTACTCCAAAGGAAGGTGGTATCATTCCCTGGGCTTGGGTCCTGGACTGCCCACAGAGGAGGCCATCAGCTGAGCAGCAGGATCCTTCATGCCCTGCTTCCTAACTGCAGGTCCAACCTGACTGCCCACTCAAGCTCCTGCAGCCAGGACAGCCCCACTCTGATGGGCGATACCCTCAAACTGTGAGCCAAAGTCAACCCTTCTCTCCCTTCAGGTGCTTTTGACAGGGTATTTTATCACACCAATAAAAAAAGTGAGTAATACAGAGAGAGAGAGAGAGAGACAGAGAGAGAGAGACAGAGAGAGAGAGAGAGAGACAGGCAGACAGGCAGAGAGATAGAAGGGGGAAATATGAATAAATTAAGAAATGACATTTTTAAGTGGTATATAAAGCCAAGCATCATATTTAAAAGTATGTTAGAGTCTTCATTTTCTTTAAAATCTTAATGAGAAGCTAATAAAATAAAGCTACTTCTATTTGTATAAATAAATTCACAGAAAATGCAGACTTTAGATAGACTTTCCCTGTATATTTGCCATATAAGGCAGAATAAGAAAAACTTCCTTTCTCCATATCCTTAAAAAAAGCATCAGCCAGGTGGTGGTGGCGCATGCCTTTAATCCCAGTCAGTACTCCAGAGGCAGAGGCAGGAGGATTTCTGTGAGTTCAAGGTCAGCCTGGTCTACAGAGTGAGTTCCAGGATAGGCTCCAAAGCTACACAGAGAAACCCTGTCTCGAAAAACCAAACCAAACCAAACCAACCAACCAAACAAACAAAAAAGCTCATAGTAAGGAAATCGAGAAAGAAAGGGTGTGGGTTTGGGTGGTGGAGAGGATCTGGGAGGAGTTAGGGAAGAGGAAATCTAAATCAGAATATATTGTATGAAAAAATATTTTTAATTAAAAAAAATCACATTTTTTTTAAATAAAGGAAGAAACAAAGGCTTCATAGGCTGGATGTGGTGGTGGTCACACCATTAATACCAGCATTTGAGGCAGAGGCAGGCAGAGCTGTGTGGGAGTCTGAGGCTGGCCTGGCCAGACAGGGTTACATAATTAGACCCTATCAGAGAGAAAGGGGGTGGGGGGAGGAAGGGAGAGAGGGAAGGGAAGGAGGGAGGGAGAGAAGGAAAGAAGCACTGCAGAACTACCATACTTACTTTGCAATCGGGTACTCCCACATGTATCCCCAGCCTCCATGGAGCTGGACACAGTCATAAGCTACACTGTTTTGCAATTCAGATGCCCTAAATGATCAAAATAACAAGCAGAAAAAGAGATGGAGTTCAGTTGGTAGAGTACTCTCAAATCCTTAGGTTCAAATCCCTACCACACAGAACTGGGGTGGTGGTGCATACCTGTAACCCAACACTCAGGAGACAGAGGCAGGAGGATCAAAAGTTCAAGGTGAGCCTTTGCTATGAAGTGGGTAGAAGGCCGCCCTTGATACAGGAAACCTTACCTCTAAAAAAGCTTTCTCACTACTCAACAATTTATTAACCATCTTTTAATATCCAGCACCATCATGTCCATAAGCCTGGTATGTTCAAGAACAAGGCCATAGCTGTGCAAAATCCTCTTCCCAAAATACATACAATTCTTTTTTATACTTTTTCCCATAAGCCAAAAAACTTGTCATAAATGTAAAATATCTCCCCCCAGCCCAAAGTGTAAGTTCATGTTAATTTCACATTCCTTTTTAATCTCGTAATCCTATCATTATAAAATCATTACACAAAGTACCTTTCTGCATATTTCCCTTGTCTAGTAATGACTGAACTCAACTTGAGTTAATAAATAACAATGGGAATGTTTTCTAGGCTGCTTTTGGGCTAGTGAGATGAAATGATTTTTTTCCCTCTTCTTTAAGGAAACCAATCCCCATTCCAACATCTGATTTAAACCACACTTGCACCTTAAAACACATAAAAACTTTACAGGGGTCTGCTCTCCGGCTCACCTTTAACACCACTGTTAATCATCCTGAATTCAAATGCAAGTTTTTCTAAACTCTACAGGACTTTGGCCAGACAGTCAATACTTCAGCATTTTTTCTTAGATCTGGAAAACACCTCACATTCTATCCAATCTAAACATTTCCCGGATAATATAAAGCTGTCCCTAGAGAATTAAATTTAGTTGGAGTTATTTAATGGAATTCGACCCTGCAAGACTCCCAAATTTTATCCTTTTATTCTGTCTCCCTTTGCTGTTATTCTTTAGGTAATTTGAAATTAAACATAGGACTTGAATGTGAATTACTCACTGATCCTCCTTCAGGCTCTTAATATTTTACTTTTAATAGCAAGTTATGAGTTACATACCAACTTGAGCAATTTTTAGGACATTATAAACAAACCCAATGGGACTTTCCAGATTTTTTTTAATGCTATTTTTCACTTACAGACGCCTTCCTTGAACACCTTCAAGATTGAGTTTAAAGGCAAAATCCCATAGCCGGCTGAACAGACACCACATTTTAATTACAGTAATGTGCATACCAATATTTTGCCATGGAAGCTGTGCCAGAATCCAGACGTTTTGCTTCATGCAATTGCAGGCAGCTGTCCACAAAAGCTCTGGTTACACATATGTGTGTTTTTAATTCTGCTAGTTTATGCTGCACCGTCTGGAGACGAAAGGGGTTGAAAAGGAGCGTGTTAGAAGTACAGATTGCAACTCCGCACCTCAAATGATTACATAACAATGTAACATTTTAAACAAAACAAAAGTGGAACTGTGGGGGGGGGGGGTTCTTCTTATTAAAGCGAATGTGTAAACTTTAAAAAAAAAAAAAAAAAAAAAAAAAGAAAAACCCTGCACCTTGGCATTTAAAACACTGTAGCAAATGATGTGAAAATAGGTAAGTGCCTGGCGTGGTTTAAAAGGAATGAATGGCTTAAAGAACATCATGATTTAATGTGTGAGCACCACCTTGTGGTAGGAGCTGTCGCCTGCAGCTGCTAAAACACCCAGTTTCCTCTGGAGGTTCAACAGGATTTACTGTGTACTAATGAAATTAAGGATTTGCATTTCCCCGCTGTGCCTCTTTGGCTTAAAGTGAAATAGTAAAATAACA
>CABHPQ010147158.1:9248-24981 GCA_902168405.1 Peromyscus aztecus
GGATACCCATATATCTTTGTGCACTGCTTATCAGGGTTCTTACACCAACCCTGAGAGCAGTAATAAATCCTGTCACACAGTGTGCCGTCCTGCTTGTAGCTGTCTGCAGGGCATTCGTGAGAACTGCCATCACAGTACTCGGGCAGGTCACACACGTCCTCAACAGGACGACACAAGACCCCTTTCTTTCTGAAGTTACATTTGTAGCAGCAGAGTCCATCACTACACTGTGCACCGTCCTTCAGTGTACACGTTGACTCACAGCATGGGTGATGGTCACAAGCAGAACCACAGTCACACTCCTCCGGCTCCTCCACCACACCGTTTCCACAACGGGCAGCTCTGCCCTTGCGGCTTTGGCGCCAAGGCTTGTCAAGCAGGCAGGCCCCTCTGTGGTCATGGAGGAAATGGTAGAAGTCGTCAGAGCTGCAGTTGCTGAAGCCACTGTCCTTGGTGATATTCTCATGCATGAGACAGAAGTGCTTAGGGTCACAGCCGCAGGCCAGGTGGTCGTGATGGATACCCAGGTTGTGTCCCAGCTCATGGGCCATGAGCGCTGCAAACAGCAGGACATCTTCATGATGGAAGGCCTCCACAGCTGCTGCAAACACATCTGAACAGGCACCGTCGAGAAACGCCTGGCCCTCATTCTGTCCTGGGTGATGCCCGACGATCAAGTGTGCGACATCGTGCCTGGCCCGGTCCACAAGCTTCTCCTGTCTCCAGCGGTTGAAATTCCTCAGTGTAGCCTGCAGGTCCACTGGGACCTCTATCGGGTCCCCCTCTGTCCAGATTTCCATGCCCACCAGCACCACCTCTGTGTTTAGTCCCCTAGTGAAGCTGTTGGCCAGAGCAATGATGTCCACTACTGCCCGGACCGTCTTGTTGACATTGCTGCCCCACATCTGGAACCGCTGGTGGTTGATCACGGCAAACATCTCCACATATTTGGTGTGTGACCACAAGTCAGACAGCTCCTGCAGGTCATCGGGCTTCCTGCTCCCTTGCTGCTGGCTGGTGTCCCCTGGGCTGTCTTTAGAAGTGACACTGCAGGAGACCTGAGGCTGATGTGCCACGGTGTACAGGATGTGTTCAAACCCTTTGGAAGAGAGCACAGGCTCGATGCTGTAGGAGGTTTCCTCCTTAATCAGGACGCCCCTGAGGCCTGAACAGATGTTGACAGAAACAAAGGAGCCCGGCACCCCTTCCATGTAGCCTTCATAGTGGCAGTTCTGGGAGAGGAGCGGCATCTCTTGCCCCAGGATGCCATTGTGGTAACTGTAGACTGGGAAGTTATTCACGGAGTAGTCTCCCTTTACCTTCAGGTGAAGCAACTGCTGCTGGCCCTGCATCAGCAGCATGTAGGACGCCCTTCCTCCGGGATCTTCACTCCCCTGGACTGGCAATCTCTTGGGGATGACCGTTTCATAGGAAGAGTAATACACAGATCCTGTGTCACAGAATGTACTTGGGAGAAAAATTAGTAGCACCAAGATCCCTACTTTGACAGATGGGTGTCCTGGCACTAGTCTCAGCCCCAAGGTCAACTGCTGGGCAGCCCAGATGTGAGATATTATCTTAGCTTCCTTTACAGGCACTTGCGTTATATGCAGAGAAGACAGAATGGAGGCAATCCCTCTCACTGATGCCGCCGCTGACATGGCCCCAAGAAACCGTCGATAATGTAGGATCTCTGTCCATCGGTGGTAGACCTCCCTGATAGGCAGGTCTTTCCCTCACTCCGATCTGTGCTTGTCCCTCATGGGGTGCTGTCCATCTTGATTCCTACAGCCTTCGGGCTGCCTCTCTGTTCTTCTCTCCTGGGCCTCGGTGGTTATATACAGCCCAGGGACTCCTTTCAAGGGGAAGAGCTTCAGAGTTGCTTAAGTTCCTTCGATGTTCATGAAGGTGAGCCCTGTAGTCTGCGATGGCTCAGCCAGTTCTGTCAGTCAGATCACCTTTCACCCCCCAGACTGTAGACACGACATCTGTTAACCTGTTCATTCTTTCAGGCCCAACATTCTCGCAGGCCTGCGGGGGAGGGGTCAGAGCTTCTCGGGGGTTCTCTGAACAATTAAGAGTTCTCTGTTGTCTTGCCTTTCCTCATCCTTACAGTGGTCATGCTTACTGATGGTTAGTTCTTTTATTTAACCATGATGCTTTATTCCTTTCATTCAGGGCAACAGTATTTGGATGTTCTACTTTCCTCATCCTTTGTGTGTACCCAGTGAGTTTTGACATTTTATATCTGCTTCAAACCTGACCCCCCTCAAGGGACTGCTTCTAAGGCATATGTGTTAAATGATCTTTTTTTTTAAACTACAGAAATATATTAGAGCCCGGACTCTAAGTTGATCCTCCCAATGGCCTCATCACAAAAAGAGAAGGGGAAACAGATGGTGACTCTCTTTTCAACAGTGAGCAAAATGAAAAGGCGATCTGGAAGAACCCTTCAATTCCACACCAGTCTCTGACTACAGGGGCTTGCACTGTCTGTGCAAATGCCACGCGTGAGTTTCACGCAGTGTTCTTGGTGTATTTAACACTATGCACGTAGAAGGATATAGATGTGTGTGTGTGTGTGTGTGTGTGCGCACATTCCTTCCCCATTTCTCCATTCTCCTGCAGATTCTAAGATGAAAGAAAACTACATCTTCTCCATGGCATAAAAACCATTGTGAATTGTAAGTCAAATATTTGTAACATACAGGGTATAACTACATGTAACACGTGAAAATGGAGAAATACCCTGCTTGTTTCAGGAGGTGGTCAACCCCTGTAATCTCAACACTTAGGAGGCAGAGACAGGAAGATCACAAGTTCAAGGCCAGCATGCTCTCCGAATGAGTTCTGAGCTAGCCAGGGATACAAACCAAGACCTTGTCTCAAGAAAACAAAACCCACCAAAAAAAAAAAAAAAAAAAGCACCATCTTAGATCTCAAGAGTAATCCATCGCGATGCCTGCCCTCAGCGCTGCCTAGCTCCTATCAGATGGCCTCAGGATCTGGCAAGAAAAGGCGCACGCTCACCTCTCACTGCCCGCGCTGATTGAGAACGGACAGGAAAGTGAGTGGGTCCTCGACTGCACTGACTCTTTCTACGTGACTCAGAACCTCTTCCGAGTGCCTGTTCTGGCCATGATCCAAGTACTCCACCGCTTCCCTGTGTAAGAGCTACCAAACACAAGAAAGGGCAAGTCACGAGGTGAACCAGGGATCAGTACTGGAAGAACAGTCTTCTTCTTAAATTTAAAAATATGTAATCATAATGAAATATCCAATTTTCCAGTTCCCAAATTGAAACGTACATCCTGACACACAAGAGCTGATTAAAATCTTTTGACTTCTTTACCAACAATACATTCTATTCTTTCAACTTGCTCATTCTCACATGTGTAAAGACCATAATTCTCGGGGGAACAAAGCAAGCCTTAAGGTGACGTTTCAAAAAAAAAAAAAAATTCTGCTGGGCGGTGGTGGCGCACACCTTTAATCGCAGCACTCGGGAGGCAGAGGCAGGCGGATCGCTGTTAGTTTGAGGCCAGCCTGGGCTACAAAGTGAGTTCCAGGACAGCTTTTGACTGTTACACAGAGAAACCTTGTCTTGAAAAACCCAAAATAAATAAGGAAATGAATACATTTCTGAGAGGCATTTTCCTATGGCCACACAGTGCATGAGCCAGAAAGAAACTGCTCTCCAGTGAGCAGATGTAACTGTGGTAAGACACACTCCATCAGAGTCAGGGATGTAGCAAGCTGGAGACTGTCACTGCCTGACAGGAACTGTTCTTGTAATGTCTCCACAGATATCAGTGGTAGGCAGGCAGTAAGTAACCAGGGAGACAAGGTTTAACTTCCAGCTAGGTGTAGATTTTGTATCACTAGCAAAACTGACTCATGTTAAAACATAATTTACCACTGGCCTAGGAGTATACAAAGGAAACTCAGCTCTAGTGCAGAGTCTCTTGGGAACTGCTGTTGTATGGGAGAATTTTGTCCAGGGTCGGACTGACTTTTGGGTGACAACAGGGGCATCTCCATGGTTTTTACAGACATCCAACATAGTTCTCATCTGGACAAACAGATATGGATTTCATTATGGCACTAGGTGAATTCAGCCTGAAGCCACTGAAACCCAGGCAAGCCATGCTCAGACAAAAGCAACCATCAAGAGGTATGTCCTTTCCAGTCCCGTCCACAGTTCACCACACTGAGGGGGAAAAACATCCTAAGCTTTCACAAGTCGCCCAGATGATAAATTTCTAAGATACTTACTAAAGAAAAGACTAACAACTAACTTCTGTTTCCACGGGAACACTGGATTCCTGCCCCAGGACAGGTGTGCTGGATGTCTTTGGACACTCAAGAGCAATGATTTGGAACAGGTTCACTAAAGAACAACATGCCTTTATGTCAACTCTCAGCTACATCTTTCTGGCCAGAAATTTTGCTTAAAATTGTTTGTCTCTGCTGCCTGACCCCGAGATCTTGCTATCCTGGAAAGTGTCCCCACTTCTCACCACAGAACCAGTCATCCAGGAGCAAGGATGTGCCTCCCACTGCAGGCTCCAAGGACACTGCTGCCTTTATCACAGCCCTAGTCAGTGACGTCCTCCTGAACACTGAGGACGCTCAGAAGCTAGAAAATAACAAAACCCCATGGAATTCATTTTGATGGAAGAAGACGAGACAAAACTGAATGACTGAGATGGAGGACTTGTCCTACCCGTGAGCTCTTCTGGGTGCCAGCGAAGGCAATCCCCCAAAACAGCTCTAACCCACCACTACCACAGGGCTGGGTGGGCCTATGTACAAAACAGGGAACAAAGCAAAAAGCTGCTCTCTGGGTCATAGCTGTGCTTCCTGAGATTGAAGGAAACACACAGCCAGGAGGAGGAGGTCAACAGACCTAGGCGGAACCACTTATGGACAGCCATAAGAAAACCAGCAAGCCTGGCGGCCTCCTTTACCTGCCCCAACAAACAGTCGTTAATACTTTATTATAAAGAAACTGGTCTTTCTTGACAGTCTCATCTTACAATACGAGACTCAACTATCCTATGTGGGTAAGGACAGGAAGTGAGCTTTTTTTTTTTTTTTTTTTTAAAGGAAAACAGATTAGTGTTAGGAAACTCTGAACCTAAATCTATATAGCAACATTAAGCAACGAGGAAATGAAATTATGATTTATTAATTTACATAAAAATTACTTTTTACATTAAGGACTAATTTTTCCGATTGTTAAAAACAGTTTGAAGCTTTTACTACTGGGGCTCATGGGGACCGGTCTGCTCTTCGATCACTTGCTTCACAACCTCTGCCAGCTTCAGTCGGTCTACTTTATCTGTGAATCCACGCCCTGGAACTCAAGAGAGGACAAGGTCAGTTTCCAATCTTCACATGGCCAGAGCCAGTAGCATACTTCACCAGCCAGAACTGGCCCACTGTCCAGACGCAGTTCAGATCCTCCATTTTCAAGCAGTGACTGAGTAGTTTCACAGCCACAAAACCAGAGATCACTGATGTACAACTGACAAGGCACTCAGACCCAAGTACATAAAAACTCCTAGAAGCCGGCCCAGGCATGGTGGCCCACACCTTTAATCCCAGTACTCAGGAGGCAGAGGCAGGCCGATCTCTGTGAATTTGAAGCCAGCCTGGTCTACAGAGTGAGTTCCAGGACAGCCAGGGCTTCACAGAGAAACCCTGTCTTGAAAAAACAAAACAGCCAGGTGGCAGTGGCGCCCGCCTTTAATCTCAGCACTAGGGAGGCAGAGGCAGGTGGATCTCTGTGAGTCTGAGGCCAGCCTGGGCTACAGAGCGAGATTCAGGAAAGGCACAAAGCTACACAGAGAAACCCTGTCTCAAAAAAAAAAAAACAAACAAAAACCCTCCTAAATGTATATAGGAAAGTTACAACTGGGTAGAAAGACAGACCAAAAATGAAAACAGGTGAATCACAAGGAAACCAAAGTGGTCAGTAGACATCCAATCATGGTAAGCATGGTTACCAGGCTGATGCCAACCAAATGCACCCAGTAGTCAGTGACACTACAGAATCCGCACAGCCTGAAGCAGCAGCAGCCAAGCTGGTGCATCTGCAGATGCTCAGAGCCTCAGAGCACCTCAGTGAGCGTTCCTGAACCTATTCAACTGCTTTCAAAACATGGACAGTGCCTGCTCAGAACTGGTTAATTCAAGCCTAGGAGGTAAGAAACTATTTCACAAGCTGTTCGTCAGGACACAGAAAAGTGTTCCCAACAGCCCTTTTCCTTGTTTATCAAAACAAACTAAATGTCCCCTCAGTGGTGAGTGGACAGTATATTCATGAGAACCTAGATGGAACTCACAAATACAATACTGACTAAGAGAAGCCAGAGACAAAAGAACATAGACCTGTCTGGCTTTGTTTATACAGAACGTGGGGCAGAGGACTAGCTCAGTGGTTCAGAGCACTTGCTCTCTTGCAGAGGACCCAGGTCGTTTCCAGCACCACATGGTGGCTCACCATCACCTGTAACTGGAGCTCCAGGGACACTGACTTCCCCTTGTGACCTGTGCAGACGCTGGCACACATGTGCTAACACAGACATACATGCCAACACTCATACACATAAAATCAAACAAACAACCCCCCCTGCAGACTACAGAACTAAGAGTCAGGGTTGGAACGGCCTTTGAGTGGAGGGCTGGATGGAGACGACTACATTTCTACTGTGATGGAGGTATGGATACACAGCAGTGTTCACACTCTGAACACTCACAGTACACACTCTGTACAGACCCATCACACAGTTCACATTTTAAAACAAATCCCCTGTGAAGTGACTGTTCAGGTGTGGGGTGGCCAGGCCCATTCAGGAAACATGCAGGGGACAGAGTCAAAGCACGCCCCCTTTGTCCCCAGACACTGGAGCAGGTCTGATACAGTCTACTCAGCTGGAGATAAAATGCCACCCCAGGCTGCGGAGAGCAGAGCAGGGAAAAGGTCCTGCTCCACCTTGTTCTCCTGGGGAAGAAGTTTGCCCAGTGGCAGATCTGGGAACCCTTCTCAGTCAAATGACTCTGAGCTTAACACATGGTTCTGGAAAACTTTCTGGTACTCCCCGACTGCATAGTGTTGTTCCTTGATCACCTGGTCAACAGCCCAGGAATGTGGGGCATGAATCTGGTTTTGTTTTGTCTTTGAAATATTTGACAGAGCTTTCCAATGTTCATTCTGTAACCCACAATGCACTTTGTAGAAAGCAGGTGCAAGCAGCAGACAGCAGACATGCCTGGGCAGGCGAAGCGGGACCTGCCCCTGGAGCCCCTTCTTTTTACACACCATCCTCCCCTGGCTCTGGCCTCAAAGAGCCGTCTGTGTCTAGGGGACGGACGGGAGCTGCTGCATCTTACCGTTCCAGCTGAAGCTCTGCAGAGCGTCCCTCAGGAGCTTGCACTCCCGGTTGTACCTCCAGGCTTCCTGCATTACTTCATTCAGTCTCTCATCTTCATTCTCTCCTATGGGCAAGAAAGGAGAGGAAGTTTCCATTTTTAGGTAGCATCACGGGATTTTAGCATCAGAAATGGAAGGACATGATGACCAACGAGTTGAGAAAAGCATGACACGACACGCATGATTTGCTAGCCACTGGCTTCCTGCGGATCCTGGTGCTCCAGGCTGACCCTCTGGCCACTGAGCTCTTCTAAGTTTGCATCTTCACCTGTGTGCTCTGACAAGCCCAAGGCTGAGTGCTGGGAGGTAGAGAAATGTGAGAGTGTCTCTGAACAAAAACACCTCGCCGAGAGAGGAAGAGCAAGGCTGTGTGTGCTACTCTCTTCCTATACTCATCCCTTGCTTCAAAATACTCAGGCATGTTCCCAGAGTGCTCTTAAATGGCAAAGGATTTAGGAAGACGGGTTAATCCATCTTTTTCTGACCCCACGTAATATGAAGCTTCATTCATTAGCTGAGAACAGCGGCGCACATCCCAGCCATCTGGACAGGGAAGCTCTTGGGATGGGGCCATGTCCTGTAAAGGCAGTGAAGCCCAGGGCTGGAGGCTGCAGCAGGGCTAGCTGTGAGCTTGTGCAGTGGCCTTATACTCACAGATGCACAGTGTTGTACTGTAAAGGTCCTAGAAATGGTGTTGGTGGCCTCTAACTAATACCTAGACCTTGTCCACATTTCCATTCTTCACCCGCTACTTTGTGCCTTCATTGCAAAACTCAGACAACACAATCACATGCCATACCTGGAACTGGCAGTCAGCCTGAACTGAGAACTTCACAGAAAACCAAAGACACAAACTTACCATGTGTCTGCACTTGGCACTGTCTATACTTCCTAGTAGATGTGGACTTCCTCATACACCGTACTTAGTGTAAGAGACAAACAGACCATCACAAATTATCCGCTCCTGTCACATGCACACCCATGTGTGCGCGCGCGCGCGCGCGCACACACACACACACACACACACACACACACACACACACACACGCAGAACATTAGTAAGTGGCATGACCTTTACCAGCCTGGGGGAGGATACACTGGGCAATGACATCTCGAAGCTTTTCCAAGGCAACATTTGAATCCTCAGCTCCATTCTCATGGTCGTGTATATAAATACCATCCTTTGGCTTGGTGCTTTACAAGCGTGGGGAAAGATAATAGCAAGGTAAGACCTCAGAACCCAGCTTCAAACTCAAGATACCAGAACGTTCAGAAAAAAGTAACTACAGGGTGTGTCCACCTTCTGAGGCCACTTAAAAACTTCATATATCTACCCTCTGCAGAAAGAGAGCAGACCCCTGGCTGAATTCCCAGCACTCACCACTCAACCATGCCTACTCTGAAGATCAAAGAAATAAGCTCACTTACCCAAGTAACTTCCTCTTTCTCAGGATGGGGTTGTTCACGGAGTGCAGGGGTTTGAGGCTAACCTTGAGGTCCTGGATCCTCATGTTGGCCAGCTGCTCGGCATGAGCCTGCTGGATCCCCGCGACCACTGCCTGCATGTAAACACTATCATCAGTCCCCCTGGCCTTCTGGCTGTTGAACATTTGTCTGGCTATGTTGCCCATGTTCATCTTGAACTCTAGGAGTCATGTGATCTGCCAGCCCAAGCTCCCGAGGGAGCACTGGGAGTGCTGTGCCACTGTGCTTGGCTTTGCCAGCTTGTTCCCACATCTGTTACTTGACACTAACAAGCCAATCCAAGACAAAGGAGATCCATAAAGTATGTTGATGGCATACACATTTTCAGGCAGAGGATTCTCCCCCTGGATCAGTGAGGCCCAGAGGGACCAGCAGACCACACCTAAGCCACCTACCAGCTAGCCTTCTTCAGTAAGAATTACTAACGGTAACTGCTAGAGAGATGGCTCGGCAGTTGTAAGTACACACTGTCCTACAAAGGACCCAATTTCAGTCCCCAGCACTCACAGCAGCCTATAGGTCCAGCTCAAGTGTGCCCTCTTCTGGCTTCCAGAAGCACCTGAATGCACATACTGGCACACGGATAATAAAACAGTAAATCTTCATGTTCCTCAAGAGAGAAGGCAGCCAGTAAGTAAAGTGTGAGGCTCTCTGCCTTCTTCCTGGGTGGCACACACCCTCAGAGATATTCATTTCTGAATTCCCACAGCATGCAAGATCTGGTTTCTAAAATACATTTGTTTGTTTGCCTTCCCAACCAGCCTAACTTAAACCCCTTGGGGGAAGGGACCATGTATGCTCTGTGCCACCAAACCCACACTGCAAGGATAAAAGGTAGTCCTTGGAGCCCGATTTTTCAGGAAACAGGAGAAAACAAGCTTGACTGTTTCCCTTCAAGCCCTATATTCAGTCGGCCCAACTTCCCTTTCTCACACTGTCTTTTCAGACACCAAAATAAGTCATCACTCAAAACCTTATCCATCATCAGCTGAGCAGAGGGCAGCACATTATCCAGAGCCTCCGTCGAGTTGAGCCAGGGATGGTCCAGCACTCCCTCAATGGTGAGTCTTTCCTCTGGTTTGACCTTTAGGAGCCTAGAGAGAAAACACACCAACAGACACAGCATGCAGAGAGGTCCCCAGAAGAAACGAGGAAGTTTGAGTCTTCCAGCTCCTACAGGCCTGGGGCTTCGAGCAGCAAGGCAGGATGGGGTGCCAGTCCCATCTACTTGTGGGTACACTATGGCTTGAAGTCTCCTGGGCAGCAGATTGAAAGGGGCACTAGAAGTTTTATTCAAAGATACTTCAAAGCTGGGTGTGATGGTGTATGTCTTTAATCCCAGCACTCAGGAAGCAGAGGCAGGTGGATCTCTGAGTTCAAGACCAGCCTGATCTACAAAGCAAGTTCCAGGACAGCCAGGGCTACACAAAAGAAACCCTGTCTCAAAAAAGAGAAAAGAAAAAAAGAAAAACAAAAACCAAACTTCAGGACCACATCACAAGATTCAGTAGACAGACCAACATGCCTATAGGTCCTGCTGTATTCAATCCCACACTGAGGTTTCTAGGACAATGCTTCAACTACTTTTAGCTAATAGTGGCTATAAATTAGCTGTAGGCCATGCAGTTTTGAAACAACAGGCTGGTACCCACGATAAAAGGAGATCCCATCCTATGGTAGGCCCTGAACCTTTCTTTATTCAGAGGCAGTCAACAACTATGACAGACCGTCATGCAGCACTTTCTCATAAGTCAACAATCTCTTTAGCAGCTGCGTTTGGTCATACTTCATGACCTCACAGCCATTCAGGCTAATGTAACGCTTAGCTCACCCCTGCACACTCCTGGGCGCTCTGCAGCACCACCTTTTCTAACTACATAGGCCCTCATCACAATGTCTGAGTCAGGACAAGGCCTACATCCCCCGTCAAAAATATGGAAGAAGGTCTGAAAGATGACACTAAAGATTGACCTCTGACCTCTACATGCATGCACACCTCCACACACAAGAAGCAGAGAGCCACCAAGATTTATTACAGAGCTGGGTGTACAACAGGGAAGCAGCATATGAAGACGGATAGGAATTCAAACCCTGCCCTCACCATCACAGGAAGTCCTTTATACATTTTAGGAACTAGTCTCCCTGTACAGCAGACTCCCTAAACCACCACCTGACTTTTAAACTTTTTCTTTTGATACAGGGTCTATGTAGCTCAGGTTGGCACTGAATTCATGATTCTCCTGCCTCAGCCTTCCAAGTGTTGGTCTTACATGCAGGGATCAGCATGCCTGGCACAAGCTCACTTTTAAAGGGACTGCTGTCGGTAGGACAGTCCCCAAGCATGTCCCCTTTCACGCTTTCCTTCCTCCTAACCCATGAAGGAACTCATCAAGCAGGCACAGCTGGACTGGAGGAACTACATCTCAAGTTCAGCTCTCCTGCCAGGTCTGTGTCAGCTCCTCCTTATGGACAGTCACTGTCCCTATCTTTTTTGGTTTTTCGAGACAGGGTTTCTCTGTATAACAGTCCTGACTGTCCTTGAACTCACTCTGTAGACCAGGCTGGCCTCCAACACACAGAGATCCGCCTGCCTCTGCCTCCCAAGTGCTGGGATTAAAGGTGTGTGCCACCAACCACTGCCCACCTAATTCTTCTTCTTCTTTTTTTTTTTTTTTTTTTAAGATTTATTTATTATGTATACAGTGTTCTGCCTGCATGTATGCCTGCAGGCCAGAAGAGGGCATCAGATCTCATTATAGATGGTTGTGAGTCACCATACGGTTGCTGGGGAATTGAACTCAGGACCTCTGGAAGAGCAGCTAATACTCTTAACCTCTGAGCCATCTCTCCAGCCTCTGTCTAATTCTTTTTAATATTTACTTTTATGTTATATTTGAGTGTCTGCCTGCATGTTATCCGTGCACACATGTCATGTGTACAATGCCGGAGTAGGCCAGAAAAGAACATTAGGCCCTATGGAACTGAAGTTATAGGCAGTCGTGAGCCTCCATGTTGGTGCTGAGAATCTAGCTCTGCAAGAGCAGCCAGTGCTCTTAACACCAAGCCATCTCTCCAGCCCCTAATTCTTTTGTTTGTTTGTTTGTTTGTTGAGATGGGTTTCTCTGTGTAGCTTTGGAGCCTGTCCTGGAACTCGCTCTGTAGACCAGGATGGTCTTGACCTCACAGAGATCCGCCTGACTCTGCCTCCCAAGTGCTGGGATTAAAGGTGTGCGTCACCCTGCCCACTAAAAGAACTCATTACCCAAGCTATGTAGAGACAGTAAAACAGGCAACAAAGGACTTCTCTTTACCCTGCATCCCACTCAGGGCTCCCTAAGCACCCTTTCAGCAGCCCAGGCACTCACTTCCTCACAACATCTTTGGCCATCTCTGAAATCTGGCTCCATTCTTCTTCTGGAAACTCGAAACTTCCTGTCATGATCTTTCTCCGCATATCCTTTGGGATAGTCCGACTGTGGTGTTTGGAGTAAAAAGGAGGATATCCACACAGCATCACATAGATGATCACCCCTAGGGACCACAAGTCACAGCTCTGAAAGCAAAATAGAAAATAATCACTCCGATCAGAGAAGAGCCTCCAACTACAGTCCAGGTGTGTGCAGCACCAACAAGTACAAGCTGATATCACCAAGGACAGTGGCAGCTGAGGACATCTTAGAAGACTCTGAGAGCCACCACACAGTATGTACCACATGTACATCAGCCAGCCTTGAGCAAGGAAGCAGAAAGCTAAAAACCAGCTCGCACAGGACCATGTACTGTGTCAATCTGGACGGTGGAGGAGAGTGCTGACCACAGCAGCTAAGGCATGTGCACGCTGGCGCTAAATGGAATGAGCCATTTTGAAAAGGCCAAAGCAGTGTAACAAAATTTGGAGGTCTAAAAGCATTCGCTGTTGGTCACACATGACAACTGTATCCTACTCTATTCTCATTAAAAACTTCTATTTGAATTGTTAAAAACAAAACTATATAGATTACAAATGAAGAGAACACTGTCAGTAATTGTAAGTAATGAAGAGCAGAGAAAGTTCTCCAGGTCAAAGCCCCAAATAACAAGTTTCTCTCTTGACCCTCCTGAGTAGTCGGAGTCAGGTTTCACATTTCCTTGAATTCCTCACTACTCAGGCTTCAAAGACATGAAGGTTGTAACAACCCCAGGAGGCACAATTACCTCTACAGTAGCTCTTGGGAGTATAGCCTCGGGTGGGAGGCTGCACAGGGTCAGTGTGGGGACCCTCAGCACTCTGCGCTGGGTCAGGTGCTCTGGGTCTGCAGTCACCTGCCCTGCAGGCTGCACACCATGCAAGCTCCTTCAGGCCCAATGTCCAGGAGGTCAAGGGATCCACCAGTGAGCCCTGAGCACAAGTGCTCTGCTGACCTTCGTGTATGTATGCTTGTGCACACTTGTGGGGATGCACACACTATGCACTCTGCAGTGAAACCACAGGCTAGCCTGGTGTCCTCCTCTATCATTTTTGGCATTATTCCTTGGGAAGGGGTATCTCATTGAACCTGCCATCTCCTGGCTAGTAGCCTGCCAACTCCACAAATCCTTCTGAAAGCTCCTGTTAAGAGCGCAACTTAGTGGCCTAAACGAAGCCACACAGCAGGAGTATGGGGATCCACAGCAGTTATCCTAGGCTCCCGTCACCTAAGCTAGTTTCAAGTGCCCAAAAAGCACTTTTTAAAATCTACTCAGCAACTCCAGGACCCATTTCCAGAGGTGCTGGCCTCATGAGGTCCACAGAGCCATGTCTGGTGTGTGGCTGTAGATATAGACAGCACCAAGTAACCAAGCAATTGCTCTGCACAGAAGACACTGTTCAAATTAGGCAGTTTTGTTTAAATGGACCTCCTTTTATCTTTTTCAAACTGGCATTTTATG
Organism: Peromyscus aztecus; assembly: GCA_902168405.1. Classification (NCBI taxonomy): domain Eukaryota; kingdom Metazoa; phylum Chordata; class Mammalia; order Rodentia; family Cricetidae; genus Peromyscus; species Peromyscus aztecus. Next base: position 23,080 of record CABHPQ010147158.1, read on the forward strand.
AAGCACCAGGAATGGCACCGTCAATGGCCAGAGTGCTCCAGTACCAGTTTTTCAAAAACGGCCTTTACTTGTAAAATGAAAGCTAACCAGGCCACTTCAGCGTTGTCAGTGGACTGGACGGTGACGATGGTCCCTGCTGCAGGCTCTAGACAAGGAAGGACCTTACCTCATCTATCTCAGCAGATGAGAAACTTGGGTCCTACTTGGGTCTCTCCGGTACTGCAGCTGCTGCGGCACCCTACCATCTCACAGAGAGTCACTGAGTCCACAGTGGGAAGGGGCTGACCACCCTCCCCTCCTCACCTTGTTGTAAGTGTAGGGCGTTGGCGAGGTAGGTATGATGCCAGACTTCTCCTTCTGGTGCCTTCTCTGTGCTTCCAGTACCTAGCAAAGAGTCAGACCAAATGAGACAGCTTGTTGGAAATCACACCACCAATGTCCCACAGCTGGGGACCGACGACAAGGCGAAAGATGAAGCGACAATCAACAATCCAAAAGTAACATCAGGGCTGGAGAGATGGCTCAGTGGTTAAAAGCACCGGCTGCTCTTCCAGAGGTCCTGAGTTCAATTCCCAGCAACCACATGGTGGCTCACAACCATCTCTAATGCCCTAAAGTCATACATGCAGATAGAGCACTCATATACATAAAATAAATAAACAAATCTTGAAAAAAAAAAAGACAGAAAGAAAAAGTAATATTAGGCTGGACAGCAGTGGTGCACACCTTTTTTTTTTTTAAATTTTTTTTTTAATCTTTTACTTTTATGTGGAAGGATGTTCTGCCTACATGTGTGTCTCTGCACCACAGTGCTCTTGGAGGCCAGAAATGGCTGTCAGAGCCCCTGTGACTGCAGTCACAGATGGTTGTGAGCCACCATGTGGGTGCTGGGAATTGAACTCAAAACCTCTAGATGAGCAGCCAGTGCTCTTAACCAGTGAGCCATCTCTTCAGCCCCTGAAACACCTTTAATCCCAGCACTTGGAAGGTAAAGGCAGGTAGATCTCTGAATTCAACGACAGTTAGGGCTACACAAAGAAATCCTGTCTCTGTCTCAACCCCACCCCCAAAAAACATCAATATCACGCTTTTAGCCAGACATGTTGGCACACACCTTTAATCCCAAGCATAGCCTAGTCTACATAGTGAGACTCTGTCTCAAAACCAAAATACTTTCAAGCTTCCTTCTTACAGCTAGTAATTTATCAGTCAGTTAAGGATGTGTCCAGCTAGACCGAGCACATGAGGGTCAAGTCCTTTTATCTTTATCCCCAAAGAGGAGATTTGCCTCTTCTTTCTGACCATTAAGGAATCTGTGACCACTGGCCTGTCCCTGGAAACGCTCTTATGTCTATGCAAAAGCAGATCCACACCAGCAAGATGGACTTCAGAGACTTTAAGAGTCACATGGACCTGGATGACAAATGCTCCCAAGAAGGTAGCTATTGCCACCCATGGGACTGTCATTCTGGCCAAACTGTTCGTTATGCCAGTGCACAGAACAGTGATCTGAGGCTCTGTGCCAGTCTGCTTTATCACCAGACCTAGAGACACCAGTGCCATATCTGCTATGACACTCATGCTGCTGCTGCTGCTGGCAGATGCCAAGTCTGAGACCTCAGGCACCATCTCCTTAGGCATTTTCACAAGATGCTTTCAGGGCTCTCTGCAAAACCTACAGATCATCTAACAGACTCAGAGTCTCTTTAGAAAGGACCACATCAGAATCTCACTCTGTGTTCTAAAATTCCTTTTGAGTTATGTCTGTGTATGCACAAGTGTGTGTGTGGTGTCCTCAGAGGCCAGAAGAAGGCATCAGATCCTCTGGAGCCATAGTGAAGACACTGGAGCATCTGGGTGTTGCAACAGTAACATGCACTCTTTTTTTTTTTTTTTTTTTTT
>CABHPQ010147158.1:31687-42681 GCA_902168405.1 Peromyscus aztecus
GGGCTGGAGAGATGGCTCAGAGGTTAAGAGCACTGCCTGCTCTTCCTAAAGGTCCCGAGTTCAATTCCCAGCAACCACATGGTGGCTCACAACCATCTGTAATGAGATCTGGCGCCCTCTTCTGGCCTGCAGGCATACATGCTGTATACATAATAAATAAATACATCTTTAAAAAAAAAAAAGAAAAAAGAAAAAAAAAAAAAAGAAAAAGTAGGAACAAGAGGCTACAGGCAATTTGGCAATACACCATAAGGAAGAAAACATGCTTACCTGAGGTGCTACATAATAAGGGGTAAACTGGGGTGTCATCAAATCACCTTGGTCAACTTTAGCAAATCCAAAGTCACATAATTTCACAGGGGCGTCCTGAAAGAAAACACACTGGGGTCAATACTGCACAGCTGTGAGGAAACACTTCTGGAAGCCAGGTGTGGTGGCCTGTAATCCCAACACTATGGACATTGAGGCAGGAGGATTACTGAGTTTGAGGCCAGCCTGGGCTCCAGAGTAAAACCCTACATATATATAAAAGGAGGACAATGCAGGCTTGAGGCTCTTTCAGTTTCTAGCTGAGACCTGAGCCTGTGAAGGGCGTGTAGAAACTGTTCTTAGTACGGAGGGGCTGTAGCAGGCCCAGAACTTATGAGTACTTGCTGCTCTTGCAGAATGCCTTTGGGTCCCAGCACCCATGTGGCAGCTCACAACCACCTGTAACTCCAGTCCCAGCGCATCCAATGCCCTGTTCGGGCCTTCACAGACACTGCACGCACCTACAGGCAAAACACTCACCCACACAAAAAGCCAGTCAATCAATCAGTAATCTAAAAGTAATCCAGAAGAAAGTCAGCCTTGATCCAGAGTTGTGAACACAGTTCACAGTGTCTTAGCCTACCGGCCCCTCCTCTCATCACCCCCGAGCACTGCTTCATTCTGAACATTAGCCATGAGCTTCATGGCAACTAGAGCAACTGACTGGTAGAATATGGGGCAGGAGACAGGAATACAGAGAAAAACAAGACAGGGCTAGCAGCAAACCAAACTTCACTTTCAAAGTGACATAAAAAAGCACGTCAATTCCTGCCTTTCCCTAAAGGCCCTCCGAGTATAAATTTGTAAGTCCTGCAAATATATCTGTACTGTCCAAATCACCAATGTCACAGTGTCACGACATTTCTGAGCCCTAACAAGGAAACAAGTGGGGAAACGAAGGTGTTAGAAGCCCCGTGGCCTAAAACCTCCTGCACACGGACTTGGTGCAGCCAGAGGGAAGCACACACCTGCAATCCTAGGACTCAGGAAGCAAAAGGAAAACTCTGAGTTTTAGGCTAACCTAGTCTACATGAGTTCCAGGCCAGCCTGATCTACATATCAGGACAGTGTGACAAAACAAAGCCAGGCTGGGGATGTACCTCAGTTGGCAGTGTGCTTGCCTACTATGCACAGAGGAGTCCTGGGTTCAGTCCCCAGTGTCACAGAAACTGAATGTGATGATGCACATCTGGAACTCAACACTCAGAAGAAGGTAGAGGCAGGAGGATCAGAAGTTCAAGGTCATCTTCAGCTGCATAGCAAGTTCAAGGCCAGCCTGGGACACACAGACTCTATCTAACGAAAGAAAGAAAATCAAACAAAACAAAGTGACGGCGTCAAACGAGGAAAAGCAAGTTTTCTCACCAAAGAGTTATCCTTGAAAAGCAGATTTTCAGGCTTGAGATCTCTGTGCGCAATGTTTAGCAAGTGACAGTGCTGTAGAGCCAGGGCTATCTGAAAAAGGGCACAGCGGGGCAGCCACTTCTTAGAAAAGCACCGTCTCTCACACACCTAGTGCGAGAGCTCAGGGGTTAAGTCAGTTACAGCTGTGCCCAGTGTCGGTTTCCAAACAGAAGCTAAGACAGACCTGGGACATCAAGACACAGAAGTGAACTCACCTTACTTTAACTACAACCTGTAATTACTAAACAAACCTGACTGCAAACGATCCTTTGTCAGAATAAAGCGGGGATACATCCTGTAAGATGCCCTGCTGGGAGAGATACTTACTGTAGGGGCCCCCACAGGCAGCACCTTCAGTAGGCAGGAGCTTGCCCAGCGGGGAGCAGGACTGCACCTCAGAGACAAGGGCACTCTAGGGAGCTGAACGGCAGGAAGCCTTCAGCCCGCTGGCTTGATTTTCTACCTAATGTTGCGACTGGCTCATCTTCCTTAATGACAATGCATCTGTCTGTGTAGACCTGCAACAGTGGTTTTTTTTACAGATGATCAGCTCATCCTTTAGTCTCAGTATTTGAGAACTGAACGGTGTAATTTAAAAGTTAAACAGAAAAGATTCTGTAGTTCCTCAACTCGGTGTGCAATTCTCAGCACTTCAAATACTGGTTGCTCCCTAGTCAATCGGAAAGGAGGCATCAAAAGACACTTGAAAACTGAGGGTGGAAAATTGGTAAGAGCTTTCTCATAAAGCTAACTGCTGGGCCGTTTGCCATTCTGGGGTCTGCTTGCTTGTTCTGAAGACAAGCCTGAGGTTTAGCTTGTCACCTCTATGAGTGGTCAGTCCTGGCTGGAGTGAGGGTATTAAATGGGACAGAAATCATTTATACAATAAAATATGATGGATTGTGACTAAGAATCATTCACTATTATAAAAATCTGAGAAAAGTATTAAAATCTGCAGAAATGATGGGTGACTTATGCAAGAAACATCTCAGGTAGAGATGCCTGAGAACAAGTTTATATTAAAGGATCTTCCAAGTGGGCATCAGCAGCATCCAAAGCTACCTGTGCACAGCTGCCATCAGTCAGTGGAGGACACTCTCCCAGCAGCCTTGGGACACACGTGACACACTTAAGAATACAGTCCTCCCTCCCAAAGTGGAAAGGGGTTCCACTTCCCCGTGAGGCGTCCTTCCTGGTTATAACAAAGCAGGCAATGAGAGGTCGAATGGAGCTGTTCTTTCAGCTGTCTTTCCCGATGGATGCAATTGGACTGCTTAGTCAGAGGGTCTGCAGGCACCCCCTGGCCCCCTGTCCGCCCGCCCGCCTGCCCGCCCACCCGGGTCAACTTGCCTGCTTTGTTACTTGGCTGGCTTGCTTCTCTGTAAAGTGCCGGTGCTGGCTGATCCTGTGAAATAGCTCGCCCCCTTCCATCATCTCCATAACAATTAAGAGTCGAGCCCTGTTTGAAAGCATTTGATTTTGTTAAGTCAAAAAAAAAAAAAAAAAAAAAAAGGAAAAGGAAAAGAAAAACCCTGAAGCATCAAAAACTGACATGAAGTGAGCTCATCTACAAAATATATAACCACTATCTAAGTTCAGGGTTATCTAGTCACTAATTAAGTGCAATGATCCTCATATGCTCAACTAAACAAAGAAAACAGAAAAAACACAACAAAACATGAATTGGGTTCCTGTTCCTTCATATAAATGCTTGTACTTTCATCCAAATGCTTTCACCAACAGAGCATGGTTGTGGAAAACAATCGACTTCCCATTGGCTTTCAAGACTCATGTCTTTTTACCAGCCCCACAATGCCCACTTCCCAGGCGGCTCTTACACTACGCTGCTTTCTAAGGTTCAGAATGCAAGGAAGAGGCTCCTGTTGGGCGCCTACTGCACTGCCATGACAGCGTTCACATCTCAGTGTCCACCTAAGGCACTTCCCAAACGTGCAGCTCAAAGAATAATCATGGTTTCTTTCTCCAAAAGGGAAGTCAGATCCGCAACGGGGGCTTTGTATCAGCCTCTAAGACTGGATCTGGAAGGACACTCAGGCCCCTCTCACTGATTTGGAATAGAATCTATTTCAATTCCAATTTATTTATTTATTTAGAAACGTAGTCTTACTATGTGGGCTAGGCTAGACTGGAATGTATGATCCTCCTGCCTCGGCTTCTCAGTTCTAAGATTACAGGCATGCACCACTATACTTGGCTCTTTAATGCTTTGCTTTTAACTAAACTGTAACACACACACACACACACACACACACACGTGCACACTCTACTACTGACCTATAATCCCCAACCCTTAAAACGTTTTTTTTTACAAAGAGAAAGTAATCAAATCAATGGTAGAGGAGGGGTAGCAGATGAAACAAGATTTCCCATAGGCAGCTGGTAAAACTCAGTGCTGAGAACTTGGGCATTTGTTACATAATTCCACTTTTACAAATGTTTCTATGTTTTTAAACACAAAAAGAAAGAAGTAGGAAGAGGAGAGCAGAAGCGGGTAGGGAAGGGAAAGAAGACACAGAAGAGGGCAGGCAATTCTGTACAACATGACCTCCACGTGAGCGGGCGTATGGTGACGGCCCTGTGTAGTCTTACCTGGGACTGGACTCGTGAGGAAACTGTACACTGTTAGCAAACACTTCAATAATCTGAACTATATTGGGGTGTGTGGCACACATCATGTGCAGACGCACCTTAAAGAGAATACAAGAAATGTTTGTGCAAAGGAAATACCATCATTTTCCCCCAAATGTCCCATCAAAAACTGGCCACACTGAGTCCAAAGGATGTCTACTTCTGTAAAATCCTTACCACTTAGACTAACTAATACAAAAGAATCTTGTTCTACTGTCCGGACCATCTCCTCAGTATTTTCTTCCAAATAAAACTGTACTGACAGACCCACTGTCTATGTCCTCTATTAGTAAAAGAAAACATACATAACTCATTTATTTCAAGATCACCGCTACTAATTGTAGGAAGATGTGAGGCAGCTGGAAGGGAAAGACCACATGCTAGCTAGCTCTCCACACTGTGACAGAACTCGACAATGTGAACAGGGAAGAGAAGTTCAGTAGAACATAAGATTCTCCACACATCTCTCTATTTACAGAGATGGCCAAGTGGTTAAGAGTGCTTTCTGCACGTCCAGAAGACCCAAATTCAGGTCCCAGCACCCAGGATGAGTGGCTCACCCGGCCTCTAACTCCAGCTCTAAGGCATCTAGTGCCCTCTTCTGGCCTACACAGACACTGCACACCCCTCCCTCTCTTTCTCCCTTGCGTGCGTGCGTGCATGTAAACAAGTCCAAGTACTAAAGGAACATACCTCATTTCTAGCTTTTGGACGATCGAGGAGGATTTTCAGTGCAAACCGTTCTTGAGTAGATTTCTTCACACAGACTCTAGGTGTAGAGGGAATCACAGTGGCAGTTAGCATCTATATAGCAAATACCAGGAGGGCGCGGCCTGTAGAAACTCTGTCTCAGACAGACAGACAGACAAATACAAACAACCTTCCCTAAAGCACCTGGTGGCAGGGAAAAGTCTCTCGGTCTCAACCCAGCAGTAATGTCAGCAACGCAGAAATGACAGCCTCTCAAAAAGTGACCCAGGCTTTTTCTACATTTTTAAAAATTTCCTATCTTTATTTGTTTTTAGTGTATGAACGTTTTGCCTGCATGTAAATCTGTTCTCCACCAGGTCCCTGCGAAGGTCAGAAGAGGTCATCAGATCTCCTGGAACAGGAGTTACAGGTGGCTGTGAGCTACTTTATGGGTACTAGGAATCAAATCGAGGTCCTCTGCAAGAGTAGCCAGTACTCTGACCCACCTTTCCAGCCCCACCTTTTCCATTTCTTAATAACATTTTTAATTTCTTATTTTGTGTGTGTATACATTTGGAGGTCACGGGAACCCACAAATCAGTTCTCTCCTTCCAGTACTATTGTTGGTCCTAGAGATTGAATCCAGGCCATCAGAATTGTATACAAGCGCCTCTACCCAATGACCCAAATATTTTGACATCTTAAAACTAACCTGTAATACTATAGACCATGTGACCTTGCTACCTATCTGTGTCTAGATGTAAAAAAAACTAATAAAAAGCTTTTACTAAGGGGCCAATGAGATCTCTAGAACCCACAGGGAGGAAAGGAGAACCAACTCCTGAAAGTCATCCTTTGACTTCCACACATGTGCTATGGCACACATGTGCACCCATGTGCGTGTGTTCACACACATTCACTCATAAAAATGTAAAAAACACAATCGTATAAATACCCTCTACTCTAGCTCAATAGTATATGTTCTTTATACACACAAAACCCAACACTACAACCAAATCCAAAACCAAACAGAAACTCTACTGTAATTTAAGCTCAGGCTAATTCTCAAGGCACATCTGAGGCCTGGAGCTCAGGGCTCAGTTTGTGTGTCTCCTCTCAGAGCAGTGGCCCTGTTTTCCACATGGGTGTCTTACCTGACGGGACCGCTAATTCCCGCTCCCAGCTTCTGAGTCCAGTTGATACTATATTCTTCTAAAATGGAGGTTTCCTATTAAAAAGAAGAAAAGGGGGAGGGGCAGAGATGATTCCACTGTTAAGCTAGATAATTGAGCAGAGGTAGGGCAGGCTGGTTCAGCACCTCACCTTCTAAACAGTCCATGGGCTTTACAATTGCACTTGTCTACTTAACTGCCACTACCTCCCAATCACTACCTTCCAATAGCACAGGTTCCAGAATAAAAGGAAACTGTGCAACCCGCCTACATGGTCTATTTAAGTAGACAAATGGTGCTGTATGGAGGGTGTCAAAGTATTACAAAGTCAGGACTTCAGATGGGTGCAGAATCCTCAGCATAAAGAGGCCCACGTCCATCCCAGCACTCCACCCCCATGCTCGTGCATGTGCACACACGGCACAGTAACTTGTGTGTCTTCACCACAACAATCAAGTGTACTTTCTGAGATCCAGAAAACTGTGTCAACTATCTGCAGAGGCTTACATCCTTGAACAAACTGTTCACCTTGTGTGGAGAGGAGCGTGGACTCTCAGGCCTAACCCTCCACCCATGTGAAGGTGATAGCCTTACCTGACAGAAAGCAGACAGGGCTAGTGTTCAAGCCTGGCCTTCAGATACTTGCTTTTACGACAGGAAGAAAGGCACTTGCAGACCCACTCCAGACCGCTGCTCCTCAGTAACCAACCACCATAACCACCTGAGAATGTTTAAATTCAAAACGACCCAATGCCCAGGCCTCTCACTTGAGATTCTAGAACAACTGATCTGGGATGGAGTAGATGAAGTACTCTAGATTCATTCTCCATTGATCTTTATCTGGGTAGACCACCACCATTCTGAGGCTCAGTGATAACAGAACAAGAGATTCTCAGACAGTGGGAAAGGCAGGCAGCTGCTTTCCATAAATATGTTTAAAGCTGGACAAAACTGTCAAAACAAAACAACAGCAGAACTGCTCTCACCTTGCCTTTCCTTCAGCACCCAGGAGGCAGAGGCAAGCCAGCCTGGTCTACATGAGTTCCAGGCCAGCCAGGACTGCACAGGCAGACCCTGTCAATTGTCAAAACTAACTATTTCAGAAGAGTCTAAGCTGAACAACAGAGAACTGTCCTTTTCAACCCACTAGAAGTGAGGTCAAAAGCAGCATGCAGCCTGGCTCCTGCAGCTCCTAGGCTCCGTCCTCACTGCCCAGAGCAGTCAGTGGTGTGGCCCGCTCCCAGCGTGAAGCTGCCTATGAAAAGTAAGCCATGCTGCTGCTCTCTTGGACAGGGAAGAAGATGGTGGACTGTGCAGGTAAGAGCAGGAGAATGTGGGTGACAAGGGACAGCTGTGCTAAGCTCCAAGACAATGGTCCTGGCCAGGAACGCAGACTCTGTGGCTTTGGAGGGCAGACTGCTACACAGACCAGAGAATAAGGCCGAAGTGAGCTCTCCACGAAACTCTTTTTGATTAATGGACTACAAAACCACAAGGACAGGGGGATGGAGAGGCCAGGGAAAATCTAAAGGCAGAAGGGACTTTGCAGTCAGTTCCATTCTGAAAGGACTCCAGAACCACAGGGGTTGAGCAGCAGGGGTCCAGGCCTCAAAGAGTTCCAAACACTGGAAAGTCTCTGCCCACATCAGGGGCTGACATAGCCAGACAACACACACAGGCTGAGAAAAACAAAACATCCCTGAGCAGACATTAGCATGCACAAGGAAAATAAATTCCCTTTTAATTCTAGGCAGCTACAAATGTAACAAGCTGGTGGAAGAGTCAGAGTCCAGAGTCGTTACAATGTTACCAAATGTCCAACTTGAAACAAAAATTACTAGATATATAAAACCCAGGAAATTATCATCCAATAGAAGAGGGAAAAACAATAGCAACTATCTCTGACTACTGTACATAAATAGATAGGTTCTGCACAGATTCAATAGTTTCTGTCTTGTTTTGAATTATTGTCATTTTTATTTTATATGCACTGTTTTGTCTGTATTCAGGTCTGTGTTTGAGAGTGTCAGATTCCCTGGAGCTGGAGTTACAGACAGTTGTGAGCTGTCATGTGGGTGCTAGGAATTGAACCCAGGTCCTTCTCAAGAGCGGCCAGTGCTCTTAAGGGCTGAGTTATCTCTCCAGAGCCTCTTGTTTTGTTTTGTTTTGAGACAAGAGTCTCACTATATAGTCCAGGCTGGCCTTGAATTCAGAGTTCAACCACCTCTGCCTTCCAAGTGCTTGGATTAAAGGTGTGTTTCACCACACCCTGCCCATTTTTTTTTTTTTTAATTATGTGTGGGTAAGTTCAAATGCCCTGGAACCAGAAAGTGTCAGATCCCTTGGAGCTAGAGATACAGACCGTTGTGAGTGGCTGTGGGCCACTCAGTGTGGGTGCTAGGAACCAAACTGGAATCCTCTACAAAAGTAGTGGATGTTCTTAATCACTAAGCCATCTTTCCAGCCCCACCCAGAAAAAGTTGTGGTGAGTTTTTTTTAAAATTTCTTTTGTTTTTAAATATGCCCAAAGAGGGCTCAGGTAATAAGCACTAGCCGCCGGGCGGTGGTGGCGCACGCCTTTAATCCCAGCACTCGGGAGGCAGAGGCAGGTGGATCTCTGTGAGTTCGAGGCCAGCCTGGTCTCCAAAGCGAGTTCCAGAAAAGGCGCAAAGCTACACAGAGAAACCCTGTCTCGAAAAAAACAAACAAACAAAAAAAGCACTAGCCATCAAGCCCAAGCTGTATCCTTGGAACTCAAATGATAGGAGAGAACCAACTTTCATGTGCACACATATACACACACACACAGACATACACAAACACACATTTTAAAATGTTCTTAAAATTTTTAATACATTCGAAAACTAAAAAACAATACTGATACTGAGTCAAACTAAGGATTTTTTTCATTTCTTTTTTGTTTTGTTTAAACGTTTTTATGTTTTTTTGTTTTTTTAAAGATTTATTTATTTATTTATTATGTATACAGTATTCTGCCTGCATGTGTCCCGGCAGGCCAGAAGAGGGCACCAGATCTCATTACAAGTGGTTGTGAGCCACCATGTGGTTGCTGGGAATTGAACTCAGGACCTTTGGAAGAGCAGCCAGTGCTCTTAACCGCTGAGCCATCTCTCCAGCCTGTTTAAACGTTTTTGATACAACATCTCACTGTGTTGCCTAGGCTAACCTAGAACTCCTGGTCTCAAGCACATGCCACCATACCCAGCAAATATAAATACTCTCAATGGTGAAACCAAAACAATGAAGAATAAGTGCATGAAACTGTCAAACAAAAACATGAAAAGTGTCAACACATAACAAAGCTGTCACTCTAAAAAAAAAAAAAAAAAAAACTAAACAAACAAAAGTCTATTCTGGCAGAGCAGTGGTGGCACATGCCTTTAATACCAGCACTCGGGAGGCAGAAGCAGGCCAGCCTGGTCTACAGAGTGAGTTCCAGGACAGCCAGGGCTACACAGGGAAATCCTATCTCGAAAAACAGTCATTTTTACTGGGGTCATTCTAATGTACGTACTTACTGTTTTATACATAGACTTTGTAGCCCTAGGCTGGCCTCTTAAGTCCCCATGTGGCCAAAGATGACCTTAAACTTTTTTTTTTTTTTTTTTTTGGTTTTTCGAGACAGGGTTTCTCTGTGTAGCTTTGCGCCTTTCCTGGAGCTCACTTAGTAGTCACCAACGCCCGGCGACCTTAAACTTTTTATGATTTCATTGTGTGCCTGTTCAGGTGTATGTCCTCAAAGACCAGAGGACAACTTGCAAGCGGAGGTTCTCCACAGGCAGTGGTGGCACACGCCTTGATCTCTTGAGTTCAAGGCCAGCCTGGTCTACAGAGTGAGTTCCAGGACAGCCAGGGCTACACAGAGAAACCCTGCCTCAAAAAAACAAACAAAAAAGAAAAGAAAGAAAAAAAAAAGTTGATTCTCTCCAGCCTTGTGGGTCCATGAATCTTACTCAGGGCATCAGGCCTGAGCTCAGGAGCCCTTTCCAAAACCTCAAAACACAGTACTAGCTCTGAGTTCTGATCCTCCTGTGCACTGGAATGACAGATTTTCGCCACTGTGCCGGTTTTATGAAGTGCTAGGGCTCAAACCCAGGGATTCGTGCATGGTAAGGAAAGTACTCTACATTCCCAGTCTCGTTGGGGGTCATTTTAGAACAGAGGGTGCTGTTAGCTCCTCTGAAATAAACTCTTGATTCCTAGGAGGGCAGGCAAGAGAACAGGAGGAAATGAATGCACAGATAAGGAGGGGAAATCCGAAGAACTGGTTTTGGACGAAGGTGAACCAACTTCTGGACCTGGAGCACTCAAACAGGCTTGTTTGAGACCTAACAGGAGGGGTGAGTTAGAGCCGCTGTCAAGTGTTGCAGCGGACCACCGAGAAGCAAATGGAGGCGCTCGGGGGCGATGAAACGTGAAGAGTCCTACGAAGCCCTCTTAGCTTCACTTATATCAAGTATCCCCACGCTACTCACCTTCGTTCTAGCTGAGCACAAACTACCTCAGCCAAGGAAGTTGGAGAGACTCGGACATCCCCACCCTCCACAACTCAGCACGGTCCAAGGATCCCGGGGAGGCTGAAACCCGGATTCACCAGATTCTAGTGACTAGAACCTCTAAACTCTCATCCAAGTTCTCTCGATTTTCCGAGGCTGGCGCTGAGAGGAGTCACAGGACAAAGCAGGGAAGAAGTGGCATCTCTCTCCCTTACCTTGATGGCTTTCTCCATGTCGCTATTCTCCGACATGC
>CABHPQ010147159.1:0-17768 GCA_902168405.1 Peromyscus aztecus
GTTGATTTAATACGACAAAGGAGCTTTCCCGACAATGCTCAACATTGTTTTAAACTGCTGTTAAATCAATTAGTACTTGGAAAGCTCCTAATGTCTCCACCACTCTCCCAACCCAACCCAAGAATTCCGGCTGGTTGTTTTCTAAAGAAAAAAAAAAAAGATTTAGGGAACCATTGCATGGATGCACTCAGCTTCCCTGGAACACATTAAAGATGATCCCAAATAAAAGGAGGGGCAAGCCAGCCTCTTTAAATCATCAAGATCTATGTGGGTGTCACCTCCAAAATTCATTTCCATTTTTCTGAATTACCCATACTGTAGCCAAGGATAAATTAGAGAGGTTGTTATTAGTTTAAAGTCTGGACTATCGGGTTAAGAACGAAAGAAAATGTTTTAAGTCTTGGGAGACAAGTTTTATCTTCTCAATGGTGCATATTTCCTTTGGTATATGTAATATATTTCGGTGTTATATTCATGATCTATTGGAGCAACATAAGACACGCTATTACCTTACCCTCATTTAGTTATTAACTTGCAAAGTAGGAACACAACTTAAAAATAAACAATAAACAACTTCTGCCAAAGAGAAACTAATATTAGTCATGTCTCAGTTCCTAGCAAATAATTGAATAACTAAATGCCCTTTTAACATCACAAAGTACAACATTTAACATGACAAGACATGCTCTAAATTTTTATGGTATTTTCTTTTTGTTTTTCGTTTTGCATTATTACTTTTTAAAAGGCAATTTCTTTCTTTCTTTCGTTGTTTGTTTGTTTGTTTGTTTTGGCCAGGGAGTACAATTACTGCTTTTTTCACACCTCCCAGGCCCTGCAAGGCCCTGTTCTCTGAAGGGTTAAATAAGTTTGTATTATGGACAGCCTCCCCAGCCTGAGACCCTTCAGACTTGCTGGTTCGTTTCTTTGCGGGCAAATTCACTCACCTTTCTATAGCCATGGCTAACTGGGATAAGAAACAAAGCAAATCAAAAGCAAGCAGGTCTCAGCCCAATTTGCCTTTTCCTTTTGTTTTTCTTAAAATGATGCTATCCAACTTTTTTTTATCTAATCAAAACAAACTCAATGGTCTGCCCTGGCCATGTGTAAAAAAAGCAATGCTGTTCTGAGCTCAAGGCTGGTTTCTTCCAACAAAACAAGAAACTCACATCTCCAATGCCTCCGTCCTTTTGCAAAGATGCACAGAGCAGGCACATTCTGGAAGGAATATATGTTTCCTGTGAACAACATGTGTATAGGAAGCCTAGCTGCATGAGCAGCCCCTGTAAAGGGGAACTGGGGCAAAAAGTCTTTTACCACCTCCAAATAAGAGTCTGACTCTTAATTTCAAACAGTTCAAACCCACTTTTCTAGCCTGTGAGTACACTGGACACTGTTTGATTTCACTTTCTTTCCGTGGTATTTCTAGACAATGAGATGTGATTAAGTAATTCGCCCTTCTTTTCATCACTTCACTATGCTTCTCCCTTTTAGAGTCCTAAGTTCCTCCGTAGAACTGAAAATAGTTCTTCATATGCTTTTAGAATCCATTTTTTCTTACACATACATTCATTTGGTTCTTACCACAAAGATAATGAGGAGGTTCAGGACATGATGCCCAGAAGATGACCCACACACATTTAGGAAAACTGCAGAAGGAGATTACTGCTACCTCTCCCTTTCTCCACTTCTTTAAAGTAGGCCATGAAACCCACGAAGGTCTCTCTCTGTCCGTTCCCTGCATCTCTGATGAAGGTCATGAGACCTGCATGTGACAAGCATCTTCCTGCCACCCCAAGAACACCCATCTCTGAAGACCCAGGAATAGGAAGCTGAGTCGGAGCAAACAGACCTCATATTAGTCCTTTTCCCTGCAGTTCTAACTAGTCAATCACAGGCTGGGCCCAAAGGTCGTACCCCCGAACCCCAACCTCAACCAGCCCAACACCAAAGCCACACAGGGTCCCGGATTCACTGGGTCTTCACTGGGTCTTCACTTCTACAGCTCTCTCATCACATAAGACTTATATTAAACAATGAGTGTGCTTGAATCTTGTTAATCTTGCCCTCTTGGGCACTAGCATGGAGCTGGCAGATATTATCCACATTTTCTGTAGGGAAGGATGGAGGTGCAAAGTAGAAACACATCCAAGGGAACTGGAGAAAAGCTGATGCCAAAACTAGGCAATTTAAATCATTTAATAACTTTTTCAGTGTTTTGATTGGAAAGGAGGCTTCTAGCAAAAAGTAAGAGAGTGTTTTGGTATTAGGTACGATTTTAAAAGTACCCAACTGTTTATTTTCACACATTTTCCCTTTGTCCTCTTAGGTATCAACAAAACTTTATTACATCTTGGTACTTGCCCAACACAGCTGTATTTAGCTTTGTAGTTCTTCATATAAGAGGTGATTTTCTGGCCGTGTGGATGCTTCAGTCAGTAAAGCACTTGGTATACAAGCAAGCGGATCTAAGTAGGGATGGAAACACCCACACCATGCTCACCTACAACCCAAACCTGGGGCAGAGGAGACAAGATAACCCCCAGGGTTCACTGGCCAGTCAGTGCTCTCTAGATTCAATGATAGGCCCTGTCTCAAAATCTAAGGTGAAAAGTGACTGATGGAGACACCAAATGCTGACCCCCAGCCTCTGTGCGCACACATGCATGCACATGCACACATGGGAACAGGCACACACACACACAACATACACACTGGAAAAAATGAATTTCTGATCTCAGAGCTGGTATAAGTCAGTCCAATTCCCCCGAGTTATCTTCCATGGAACCAAAATAACAACTTCCTTGCAGCCAAATCTTTCAGTGATTTTCAGATCTAACAGGAGCCACACAGCAGGGTCTCAATAGTTAGTAACAGTTTCATTGATTATTATAGAAACCACTCTTGCTCAAAACAGGACAGTTCGAGATGTAAGAGGGAAAATGACAGGACAGGGCTCCCCGCTGTCACTTCGGTTCAGCAGAGATTTTATCCAAGGGCGTTTTCTCCAATTTTCCCCTTTCACCTCATTCACGTGTTGCTTTATGATACGGTCTGTCCACATTTTTAGGCAATCAGAGCCTCAAGGCTCAGTTTGTGGGTTATTCTGGTCCACTATGATTATTTCCTGAAGTGGTTGGCAGCCAGGTGACCATTTTGTTTCTTGTTAGGTTCTTTGTCAGAAAGTGGAAACAAAAGGATGTTGAGTTGAATGAGTTCAATCTCTGGATTTTAAAGATTCTTAAGCAAAACAAAAGGTTGGAAGATGCCAGCTCTTTCCTGGAGGAATCCAAACTTTGTATTCCCTTAATACAATCGATTTCTTTTTAAGGACTTTAAAACTGCATTAAATCTATTCAATTTTGTTCTTTGCCACTCTTGACATGTTAGTGGCTACACATGCAAGGAGACTGTGGCCACACAGAACAACTCTAAAACTAAGTAGGGCCTTATATTAAATACTGTAAAGAAGGTACTGCGCCGGGCGGTGGTGGTGCATGCCTTTAAACCCAGCACTCAGGAGGCAGAGGCAGGCGGATCTCTGTGAGTTCAAGGCCAGCCTGGGCTACCAAGTGAGTTCCAGGAAAGGCGCAAAGCTACACAGAGAAACCCTTTCTCGAAAAAAAACAAAAAAAAAAAAAAAAGAAGAAGAAGGTACTGCTTCCACAAAAGCAGCTATGCCAAGGAGGGCAGAGAAGATGAATACTCTGGTGACATGAAGGAAGACTTTACAGGAGAGGTGACTTTTCCATTTGTCTTTGAATAACAATATTAGATGTGGAAGAACCTAAATGTTCAGTCACAGCATTGCAAAGATTATTAAATGGTCTAAAAGACAGAGAAGGACGGAATCCTGCTAGATGGGAGAGTTGTTCAACTGTAGAGTGCCCACATGCACAGGGCGTTGGGTCTCACACATGCAGAGCAAAATAACAACAACCAAAAAAGTAAACATAAAAAAGTCTGCAAAAAAGCAAATTATAATCCAAAAACAATTTAAAAATTTATCCTATTTACTTTAAGTTCACAGTTTCAAAATGAATTTTAACAACACAAGTTGAAGATGTACTGAAAGAGAGCACACACTCAATCTTTTGGTATGTGCTAAGACACTATCGTGTACAAAGCTCATACTTGAGAACCATAAAACTGAGTTCCATGATGTTTTAAGAAAGTTTAGGTTAGGGGTTAAGCTGTTTCAGAGGTATCTTCAGGTACACACCACTTGTGTGCATCAGGCTAGACATTCTGAGTCCTGGCAGGACATGGTGGTGCAGGTCTGTAATTCCAACCCTGGAGAGGTGGACACGCTGAGGCCAGAAGATCATGAGTTCCAGCCTAGCCTGAGATATGAGACAATGGCATGTCTCACAATGAAAAAGAAAGACGAAACAATGAGTCACTAATAGTCTTAGGCTATAGCTCATACTCATCTTCATCTGCCTTGCACACCGAGACCCTTCAGATTTCCAGTGCCTTGTTCAGATTGGTGACACTCTTCCCAACTGCATTATTTCATTCTGATCCCCAAACATTTTCAACAGCTGCTAGGTTCCCTGTTAAATGTCCATACATTTTTGCCTTCTGTGATGAGTTGTCTCACGTGGGATTGTTCTCCATATGCATGGGCAAACAGCAGATGCACCTGTATGTTTCAAATGGTTATGAGCTTCTAGGTTACATAACTTCTCTATATCTCATGTTGATTTTGTTGGCTTATTTTAGGGGTTATATGAGTCAATGTCCCCAAAACACACCAAAACCATGCAAGTGCTGTGTGCTGTTTGCACAAAGTAGGTCACTCATCGGTACTCAGCAAGATGGCTTGTGCCATTGAGGCCTTTCTGTTACACACTTTTCAAATTGAGAATTAACTCTTTCTCAAATTTCTTTTATAATCAAAAGCAACTTGATAATGTCACATTTCACAGACACCTAGTACTGACATGTGGTCACTGCAGAAGCTTGGGTAGCCTGAAAGTCATGGTGTGGGTCTTCATGAAATCATACTCTGTGGTTTCCTCTCCACATGCCACTTCTGAAGTCCAGCAAGAGAATAATGACAGGCAGCATTGCGGCAAAGGCACTGTCTCCTCTCCTCCTTATGTGCTAAAATCCAGCTTGCCACAGGCAGTTGGGACCATATGGAAGTAGGCTTCTCTGCTGTCAGTATATGGCCCCGTGGTGTTGAGCAAAACTCCCTTTTCCTCATTAAAGGCACACAAAAGTCTAAAAATACACGCTCTGCTCTTTCATCCTTTGCTTTTGCAAACCTCTGGGGATAATTCCAAGCCAGCTGGTTTCTCTTGGTCAGGTGAGGACAGGGAGCTGAAGTGCTCACAGTGCAACCCAGGGGAGCAGGAATTCACAGCTCCGGGCTCAGAATCAATGCCTTGAAAAAATGAGCAACTTTTAGGAAGGTTTTATGCCATAAAGTTTTCTCATGTAGGCATGTCCTAGAAGAGTCTCCACTACCAAACTTCAGGATCAGGAAGGTAGCCAGTCATGAGCACAGACAGTCCTGGCCATGGCCAACTGGGATGTCTGTTATTGCAGATGCAACAGAAGAGTGTCCAAATCCACAGGAAGCACAGCAGTAAGGATTCACAAGCTGCAGCCAGCCTCCAGAGCCCATATCCATGTAAAAATTGGGGCTCCCTGGAAGGCTAGCTCTCTCATTTTCAAATTTTATTTTCTTTGTGTGAGTGTTTCATCTGCTTATGTGTCTGTGCCCCACTTGAGTGCCTGGTGCCCATGGAGGCCAGAAGTGGTTATCGAATCAGGTCCCCTGGAACTAGGGTTACAGATAATTGTGAGCCACCACGTGGGTGCTGGGGTGGGGGAAGGAACAGGTTCTCTGGAAGTACAGCAAGTGTTCTTAAGTCATGGGCCACCTCTTCAGAACCAGCCCTCTTTAATATGTTTACCCAGGAGCACTGAGACTCTCATGTCCCAAGCATCTCTCAGCTACTGTCATGGTCATGCCTAAGCCCCCATGCTCTTTACTCTATTACTGTGAAATACAAGCCATAAAGAGTAGCAGATAAAAGCATTTGAAGTACTTCAGAAGCCAGTTAACTTGTCAGTTCATTTTTCTTATGCAGGAGGATTGTGTTGGAGGGAGACATGGAACACCTCGGAATTGGTGACAAGAGCTCTCACCGAGGAAGGTCAGAGCAAGAGCTGGATCACTGGCCTCACCCCAAAGCCCATTATCATAGTGATCCCCAAGATGGAGGACCGCTAGACTCACCCCAAAGCTTGTTATCATAGTGATCCCCAAGATGGAGGATCACTGGACTCACTCCAGAGCCCGCTGTCATAGTGAACCCTAAGATGGAGGCATGCATGTCAGGAGTGCTAAAAGCCATTGTCACCACCTCACCGAATTGCCTGGTGACAAAAGCTGTACCATCTCAGGACCACGGCTGCAAACACTCAGTGGACAGTGTCTTAGTCTGTTCCTGCTGCTAAAACAAATACTTTACACTGAGTGATTCATGAGCAACAGCAATTTATTTCTCAAGTTCTGGAGGCTGGATGTTAAAAATCAAAGTGGCAGCAGATGTGACATCAGGTAAAGTTCACCATTTCATAAATGGAAACTTTGATGCTTCCACACATGGCCGACACAGGTCATCACATCCCCCAAACCCTTTCATGAGGGGGCTCATCCCATCCCCAGTGGCAGAGCACCTACCCTGTCACCATCTCTCAGAGGTCCTATTTGTTAATACCATAGACCTTGGAACTTCAACTCTAATGCTGAAAGGATACTAACACACACACTGTAACAATCAGCAAATGATGTGTAACATTCTTACTGTTCATAGTGGATTTTCCCCTACCAAATATGGGGCATACTCTAAATTGGAAACACTGAACCTATATCTCTTAAAATGATAGCCAATTAAGAGAGTCTTTAGCTTTTTCCCTAGTTGAAATTTCAGAAATCTTAGTTATATTTGGCGCACGCCTTTAATCCCAGCACTCGGGAGGCAGAGCCAGGCGGATCTCTGTGAGTTCAAGGCCAGCCTGGGCTACCAAGCGAGTTCCAGGAAAGGCGCAAAGCTACACAGAGAAACCCTGTCTCGAAAAACAAAAAAAAAAAAAAAAAAAAGATCAGAAAATTCTGTAAGAGATGAGACCTTATTAGGGAAAATTCTGCTTCCATCCACAACAGAGAGCTGATATAAACCAATGTTGCCACAGTGCCATGAAAGAAATTCAGAATTTAGAGACAGAAGATACAAAGCTTACCTGCATTTTAGAGCAAGTTTTACAGAATGAAGAACTGAGCTATAGGCCTATTTTCAGTCTGTTTCTATTCAGAAGACTTCACAGATACTTTGTTAGATCGAATAAACTATCTGTATGAAATCTATTGTATTCATTGGGACTCCAGAAATCATGTTCTGTAGTCTCAGTGTCCCATTAGGACTATAGACATCATGGTCTTCAGAAACATTATAGACATACAGATAGAAAACAGGTAGATAGGGGCTGGAGAGATGGCTCAGAGGTTAAGAGCAGTGAATGCTCTTCCAGAGGTCCTGAGTTCAATTCCCAGCAAAGATAAAGAAAACAGATTGATTGATCAAGGATCGATAGATACAGATATGATAAGGATAGATAGATGATAGATAGATAGATAGATAGATAGATAGAAAAAATGAATGATAGACAGATAGACGATAGATAGGTTATAGATAGATAAATGATAGATAAGTGACAGATATAGATGGATGATAGATGGATGGATGGGTGGGTGGGTGGATGGATGGATGGATGGATGGATGGATAGATAGATAGATAGATAGATAGATAGATAGATGATAGTTTCTTGCTACACACACTCACTTTTAAATTCTTACCGGGTTGTCAAGATGGGAAAGTGCTTGATTTGAAAGCATGAGGACCTGAGCTGAGTTTGGATATCTAACACCCACATTAAATATCAAGTGGCACATATTATAATCCCATCACCCAAAGATGAAGACAAAAGGGTCTGTGGATTGAACTGGCCATCCAGTCTTACTCTTCAATGAGCTCCAGGTTCAGTGGAGAAATGGGGAACACTTGAAGACACCCAACATTGACTTCTGTCTCCATAGGCATGCATACACTTTTATACACACACTAAAAAATGCATATACACACATGTATAAACACACACGAATGCTACACAAACCCATAGAAATACTACACAAACACATAAAAATGCCTGTTGCTTACCTGACCTAACTGACTTTAGGATATGGCTAAGATCTCTGGATAGATGTGGAATACTTTTGAAGCATGTTTAGTTGAATTTGAAATATTTCTGTTTCATCTTTCTTTCAGACTGTTTAATCTGTCAGCTACATCAGACATCTTGTTAGAGCTAAGATTTCAGAAAACACTTGTCCCCCCCCCCCACTTTAGTTTTAAAGAACATGAATACATTTATTCAGAAGAATTTGATCAAACATAGAAGTTGAAAGCGGGTGATTATAGAAGTTCAGTCTGAAACAGGGGGACATTAAACTGTTAATTGTATTGAGTGACTATGTAAAGAATTCCAAGCGAGCAGAGAGCACTTCTAGGCTAAGATCATCACAGGGCAATTAAACAGAATTATCACACAATGTGAATTCAGCTTTCTACCTGGAACCAAGGGCCTGAGACACCGGACTCCACCTGGTGTACTAAATGCTTGAAAGATATAACTTGCCCACTTGTGCAGCTTTTTCTTAAAGCAATATTTTCTAATTCAATCTGACCACTTACTTAGAACTTCCTGATTTAGGTCTCAGGAAAAAGTCACCACATAGAAGTATGTGCAATCCAACTTTTTGGACTCCTACCTTAAGACATACTGAAAGGGCTGGAGAGTTAGATCAGTCATTAAAGGCTAGGCTTAGAACCAAAAATATAAGACATACTGAAATCTCTATTAATTACCAGAACAATTACTCAGTTATATTGCTTGTAAGAAACAAGTTGAAATATATATATATATATATATATATATATATATATATATAGAGAGAGAGAGAGAGAGAGAGAGAGAGAGAGAGAGAGAGAGAGAGAGAGAGAGAGAGGCAACACTCTAAATTTCCACACACTAATGAGCAATGGAAGACATAGAAAAATGGACTCATAATAGTAGATGTGGGGCTCTGTAAGCATAATCAGAATGGTATAGTCTGGCTCTATAATATATCAGTATAATTTCACTGTTTGCTTCAGTAAGAAGTTTGAACTTCTGTGGCAAAGGTAAAACAAATCCACATACTCTTGAGATGACCCACTTGAGGGTTACATTAAGGACCAAGTCCATGAAGGACGTGCTAATTCTGCATTCTGACACTGAACATCCTTCTGCAAACGACCTTTCAAAGTTTGTGACTTTGTGTCCACCAGAGGAGGAAGCAGCCCTGCATCTCCTGCTCTTTCTTCCCTGTAGCCTTCCTCACTGCTCATATCTGGGAGTGTGCAGCCCTCCTCCTGCTTCCTCGCTGTGGTTACAAGTATCTGCAGATGTAGCACACACTGTTCTCTCGGCGCACATCCTCTGACAGACAGGTGCAGAGATGGATCTCGCCTCTGAAATGGTGCTGGGAATGGCCGCCAGTTGTGAGGAAGAATAACAACCGGCAGCTATTCTGATTGGTGCTGGCACCAAGCGTTTCTTCTGAGATCCAAATGCCTTGAGAACCAAATGTTCCTGGGATTCAGGCTTTCTGCAGCCAACAAAGCTTAGGTCAAAAAGCTAATTGGCTACTTGAAACTTTGCTTAGATATCTTTAAGGGAAACAAAGAAGGGTTGTTTGCGTTAACTCACATATGCACATATCAAGGAGCCGATGGCTAAACAGATAGAAGAGGGAAAGTCAGTCCCTGCTCTGAACTGGCCATCCTTTCAAGGTGAGGTGGGAAGGGATATCCGTGTTTTCTAAAGAAATTCTCACCAAACAGCTGCTCCTTGAATTCTCTGTGTAATTATGTCTTTGGTGCTATAGACTTCTCTACTGTAATTGTCCACGTTAAATGGATCTAGAGAAATCCAAGAAGGGAGAAAGAATAAAAGAGAGGGGTAAAAAGGAAAAGAAAGAGAGGGAGGAAGAAAGGGAGAGCATGCCCTTGTAAGAAATGCACTTGGTAGAATCCACACAGACTCTTGTCTCTGTACCAATAAAGTTCCCCATCAATATTCTTCCATGTACCACACTGGCCTCCTTTCTCCTTTGCCCCTCACTCAAATGCCACAGCTATTGCATGACACAAAGAATGAAATAGCTTGGGTGCGTTCTGATTAGGCCCTGAAAATAGAAATGTTCCCTAAACGTCCCTTCACTAGTGGACATTTCTGTAAGAGAGAGAGGGCTGGGGAGGCAGAACTTCCTGGACACTGTTGTTAATGAGCATCCCTTGAACAATGACCTCTGTGTACAACTCTTCTGGGGACCACATGGAGACATGCTCCCTGCTGCTCTTTAAAGTTCATGATTGCAGGCAAGTGATCATAGGCTGAGAAAATGGACAACAGGTCACCATGATATTACATTCTGGAAATAAACCATGAAGTGAACAGAGAGAGAGAGAGAGAGAGAGAGAGAGAGAAGAGAAAGGGTCATTCTGTCATAGAATGGTGTTGGATATAAATAATCACCTTTCTTTAAGACTTTCATGGCTTTTAATGAAAGCTTACATCCTATTTCATTTCCTCGGTTGTAGCAATTGGAGGGGTCTTTATGTAATCACGTCAGATGAGGGAGGTTGGTGGAAAATGCAGCATACAAGGAGGTTGTTGACTGACTAGGTTATATACCGTGAGGAGGGGCAATGGACAGCCATGTGGCAGCAGGGACATCTTGGAGACATGACATTTGACACAAGATGAAAACCCAGACTCTGTTCCTGTACTCCATAACAGCACTATAGTAGAGCAGGGATGACCACGTATGGCCCATGGTTATATTCAACCACAAAGTCTGGCTGCTGTTGCTGACTAGTCATTCTGCCTCATAGTGACATAGCAGAGGTCCTGGGTCCAGGGCTTTGCTGAGAATGAGACTCCTTTCTTTAACAACAGCTCAGTGGCAGGGCATCAGATGTGAGGAGAGAGATGCTGAGGAGGAAATGAGGGAATGTCAGGAGAAAAGTAGGGTGGGTGTGCACTGTTCGAGGCCACTCCTGTTCGAATCATCAGGGTTCCTCATCTGTAGTTTTAAGAAAGCTTTGTATCTACATATGAAAGCCACAGAGCTCATGTCTACCCATCTTCAATGTAAGAAGATTTGTGCTAATATAGACTTTGACTCTTACAAACGGGTCCTCTTCTCCAGGTAACCTGACCTATTAATCAACTATTAGAAACAACATCAAGCCCATATGATATCGTTCAGTGTGACAGGAATGCAGTGTTTATAGATAACCTAAACTCAGTCTCTTAATGGCCCAAATCTCTGTGCCCAACTGACACTGTTCCATACCTTCCAAAGATGTGCTGTCATGGTATTGTGAACATCGTTTTCTCAATAGTCCTACCAGTATTGATTCAGTCTCGAGGACAACTGATGGCTCAGTCATTCACACCACTTTGCCTCAAGACCATCTGGCATCATCATATGATGAAGAAAAGGTGGATGACTTGTCTATGAAAGGTTTCCTGGTAAACTAAAGTGGGGGGAGCTTTAAGAATGGGCTCCAAGGAGCTTCCAAAGCAACAGACTCAAAACTGGGGTGAACAAAGTTACAAAGTGCAGAAAGGTGCCAGGCTGGGGAGGCAGGGGTTGGTACAGACCATTGCACACCTGCCCCTTCCTCTTCCTTCCTTGCCTGATGCTGTGAGAAGGACAACAGGACAAGATGTGCATCCCTGTAAGTCCTCACTAGAAGACTTAGAGTTACTACGAAGGAAGAGGGGAGGGGACAGCTCAGCCCCTCTTGATTGAAGCCAATATTTCCTGTAACCTTCAGCACAGGTTCAGGCTCACTTTCTTTATTCCAGAAACCTCTTGGAAAAACTCAAGGATAATAAAGAGCTATGCTCGTGGTCTGCTTTTCATATATCCCATCGTTATTGTGTTCTTTTTCACTTCACTTGGTTAGTGGAGTTTTTTTATCAATATAAACAGGACTTCTTTTTTTAAGATTTCCATTTTCATAGTGTCACTCTGATACTGACAGCTGCCTAACAGTCAAGTGGAACATATAATTGCCTACGGAGGAATATTCTAGGACCAATCCTGTCTCTTTTATATTAAAAAGAAGTTAGACAGGCTCACTAAGCCCCAGGCTTCTGAACTTGATGTCAATTTAGGAATTCATTTTATGTTCTGTATATTGTATTCATATATTTTCTACATATATCAAGTGATTTTCTCCAGGATTAGTTTAATAATGTATTTCTTCCCTGCTTTGTCTCATAGATTGCTTTTTACACTTAATCTAAATAATAAGTTGTATTATTTAGCAACTGGCATGTGCTAACTCTCTTCTCAACTTTTAAGTATTGTCAAACTGGCTTCTAAATTTTTTAGACTGAATTTAATGTAGCATTTTAAGACAATGATAACACATGCATGTTCTTGTTGTTCATAATTTATTTCTTTTCTCAGTGTTTGTGAGAAAGAGTGTCCTTCGGACCACACTCACAACTCCATGACCATGCCTCTACAGCTCCTCTGTGGCCCATTATTGAATCAAAACCTTTCCCTCAGGACTGAACAGGAAATAACAGAAAACATCAGGAGGATGCCCATATTTTGCTTTCTCAAGTGAGGATCATTGGGATTCCTTTCGAGTTTTCTAGTTGCTCATGTTAGCAGCCCTGATCAATTTTGTTAGGACTGTTTTGCCCCCTCCCACCCAACTGTAACTCTGACATTCCTTTCTCTTTGCAAACTGGTGGGGGAGGATGATATTGTATCAGTGATTGCTTGAGGAAAAGAATCTTAAGGGAGGCAGAGAGCTGAAGGCCAGGACAGTAAGACAGGATGTTCACGTCCTATCAGGCTTCATCTCCATTGTGGACTTCAGGCTACTGTCGTTTCAAGTTATCTTCTGATGCCTTGCCCTTTTCTAGAGCCACAGGAAACTGAGCAAAACTGAGACACAGTCTATTTTTCCTCTCCTCTTCACCTCTTACAGATATCCAAGACTTGGTGTTGTCCCTCCTCTGCTTCTTACAGAGTCATAAGAAGATGTTTGAGTTACGTGAACAAAGTCCCGTGGCCGTTCTTCAGCCTCTGTTGAGACAGCATCAAGCCCATGTGCGTGTTGCCACGCTGTTGCTGCCACGCTGTTGTTGATGGTTCCTATTGTCAAGAGCAATGAGAGGGCTCAGACACCAAGCCTGGCACGCCTCTTCCCCCAGGATGCCATGATGGTGCTGAGGCTCCTCAGTGTGTGTGCCGCCACGGTGACTGATGCCTCCCAGGAACTCCGTTTTAGTGATTGTGGAAATCTCTCTCCCTACATGAGGCTGCTGGTTAGGTTTAACTGTCAGTGTGACACAACCTAGAAGAACTTGGAAAGGGCATCTTAATGAGGAATTTTCTAGACCAGGTTGTTTGATGAGTATCTGTGAGGAGCTGTCTTGGTTGTTAACTCAGGTGGGAAGACCCAGCCTGAATGTGAGCAGCACAATTCATGAGCTGGGCCCTGAACAGTGTAGAGTAGAGAAAGCAATCAGGGGTTGGGGATTTAGCTCAGTGGTAGAGCGCTTGCCTAGCAAGCACAAAGCCCTGGGTTCGGTCCTCCAGAAAAAGAGAGAGAGAGAGAGAGAGAGAGAGAGAGAGAGAGAGAGAGAAAGCAATCAAACTACTAAGGACACAAAGATTCATTCGTTCATCATTCATTCATTCATTCACTCATTCATCCATACCCCCTATCTCTCTCTGCTAGACTGTGGATATGATGCCTTAAGTTTCTACCTTGATTTCCCCACAATAATGAACTGAAACCTGGAATTAAAGACAAAACGTCCCCTTATTTCTCTAAATAGTGATTCTTGTCAGTGTATTTTATCCCAACAACAGAGCCGGACCTGGAACATGATGCATCTGGGCGCAGTATCTGGGACAAAGGGGAGCTCAGAAATGTGTGCTGAAGCTTGCTCCTCTGTGTTCTGTTTACACAGCTGGTATCCTCCCCTTTGGGAGAGGTGAGGAGCACTGAGATGGGCCTCCGTTCGTCACCTTTTCAGTAGGAAGGTGGAACTGCAGGAGAAATCCGAGCTGCCAACAGCTCCAGTACTTGGCTTTTAAGCCTTGGAATAACCTTGGATACCACCTTGTTCATCCGGGCCAACGCACACCCTTGGAAACTCAGTGAATGCCTACAACCTCAAACTGGGGTGAAAAGACAGTGTGGGGGCAGAGCTGCATTCTCAGACCCATTCCTCTAGGCAGTGCCACAGTTTGTCTCCCACAGTCACCACAGAGATGTGCATCCTCTCTTCTCACTGCCTTTCTTTTCAGACAGAAGCTGAAGGCTGGTGGGAAGACAGAGAGCCAACACAGGCAGCTGATTGGGTGCAGAACCTGACTACAATAGAAACCCTGCCCACTCAGACATGTCTGCAAACTGTGAAATCCATGCAACTAGGCCCTAGGAAGACTCCTGAGTGGTCAGTGTACATATATGCACATACAGTTGACCTCCCCATGCCCTATTGCCCAAAATCACTACCGACCACGGACTAAACTATAGCTTAGGAGACAGGTTAACAGAAGAGCTACCTAAAGGGACTCTGGATGGTCTGTGGGCAAAAACAAGCTTGCATTTAAAAATACCTTACTACTCAATTTACTCCCTACTTTAGCATTTCATTTTTCTCTACTTCTAATTAGTTCTTAAATGACTGCTCACGAGTGTCCTCTAAACTTGTTTTTCACAATAACTAGTTTGGTGATTCTCTGAAATAAAATTGTGCATTTTTATAATTATACTATTCTCACTTTGGCTATCACATCACTTGACTTTTTAAAATGCTTCCTACTTCAGAAATATCTTACTAACTTCTCTTCCTAGTTTTTATTTTTGGTGACAATTTCGTCTTCATGATTTTTCCTTAGAGTATCTTTTTTTCACTTGCATACTTACCTTGCCTTTTAGAATGATTGTCAGCTCTGTTTCACAGAAATCATGAAGGAGACACAGTCATGGAGGCCCAGAGAAAGGTCTCCCAAACCCAGAAGTCTGAGCACAGTGGTCCTTCTGTGCTCCCTTAATCATTCCCAAATCCCTTCAATAATTGAATGGGTCCGAACTTTAACTTGATAGACTCAGGAGACTACCAAGCTTCAAATTTCCTCCCAGGATAATACTAATGTTACCTGCGTTCGCAGCACATCGAGCTGCCAGCATGCCATTATTTGCTCAGTTCCCTATGAACAGCAACATTATTTAAAATCCACAGTCTCGGCCACATACGATTGTAGCAGACACTGGGCAGATCTCCAGGTCTGAACTGGGCAACGTTACAAAGAATAGAGGGAGGTAAGGAAGAGCATCTTTCCAGGCATGGAACATCAGCGAGTTCTATCTAGTTTGACTCTCTCAAGGACTCAGTTCTCTCCGCAGCTTCAATAAGTCCCTCAGAAAGGTGACATTGCAGAGGTGTTTTGGTGGATGCACCACTAGAAGCTGCTTAAACACTGAGAAAAAAGCTGTAACATATTTTGGCTGTTTGGCTGCTGAAAGGAAGAAAAGAACATCTTCCCTCTCCAGAAGAACAGAGTTTGTTTTTTAATTGTTAAAACAAGTTAAAAAATAAAACTTAAACTTTAAGAGGGTGTGACCCTCTAAGCAGGAGGAGTTGGAGGAATGAGAAACAACTTTGGGTGTGTGGGGTTCAGTCTGTGAGTCCTGGGAAGGCCAAAAGTGGCAGAGCGCAAGAGTGAAAGATTCCCTATGACCCCCTGAGCCCCCACGCTCCCTGGATTCACTGCCTTGGTGCTTCGGTTATATACACAGTCCACATTAGACTGTGCTATGCTGTGCTGTGCTGTGCTGTGCTGTGCTGTGGCTAAAGGAATATCTAGAATTGTCTTCATAGCCAAAGTCATCAGCATGACTGACTCCAGTCAGAGTGTCATAGACGCCATGGTGGGCATCTGTACTCAGTTTCTAGAATTCCCTACCTTCTGAGAGTCACTTCTTGAGTGGGGTTGCTGGCATCCCTCCTCCACAGTCAATCCTGCTTTTGATAGTATCCTAAATGTTCTCCCTGCAGAAGCCCTGGACCCCAATTCCCCTTGTCTAATGAGGGTTAAGGTGGTGAAGCACTGTACCTACCAGTGTACAGCAGCGACTTTAACAAAAAAATGTAAAACTAGCTGATAGGTGGTCACTCTATCTATTACATTCATTGTGGAAATGTTATATGACCAAGTTACAGTTACAGACCATATAATATAAATAAATATATAATTTGGCTAAAACAATACTATGCACAACTAAGTTTCCTTTTTTATAGAAAACTCATTAACTAACCTTCAGCTCTTCCCAATTGGGAACCAATGCATATTTATAAATAACTTGAAGATTTAAAAGAAAATCTAAATAGAAAATCTAAAGATTCCAATTAATGATCATGGAAATACCATCTATCAATCATTTTAACAAACTGAAATATAAAATGAGTAAGTGTTCAACTTAGGAAGTTTTGAGAATAAAAACAATCTAAACATTATGAAATGATTATAAAGCGTAACAGTGAAAATCAATAATTCCAAAAATGTGATTCTTTATAACAACTAACACAGCAGACAAACCCTTGGAAAAACTGACCAAGAACAGAAAAATAATAGGTATATTCATAATAGGAGAAAAACACAAAAAAGTAGAGGTATGAGATTATTATGATGAAATATACTTAACAAAGTCTAGATAAAATTGATATTTGATATAAATTGATAAAAAGAGACTATAAATATAATACAATAAAAAATAAAGTAAACTGCCAACCACATCTCTACAAAGTCACCAGGCAAAGGTGATTTGTAGAGATGGTTAGATACAGTCAAGAGACAGAATAATCCAAATCATTTATAATCTCTTTTGGAAAGTGTGGTGATATCTTATTTGTGCTCTAACAAATAAAGCTTGTCTGAAAATCAGAAGGAGGAGCTAGCCACTAGTTAACCGCAGAGGTCTGGATGTCTGTAGAGACAGACAGGAAGTGATAGAGCTGGGCAGAGAGAGGAAGTAATAAGGTGGGGTGGAGAGAGGAGCTTGCTCTCTTTTGGTGGAGGATTTTGTAGGGGTAAGAACTGGTGGCTTGCTGCTCTGCCTCTCTGATCTTTCAGCTTTTACCCCAATATCTGGCTCTGGATTTTTTATTGATAAGACCTTTTAAGATTCATATTACATCTTGAAATGTCAAAATTATAGTGAATTATGTAACTATGAGATCAAAAGTTTTAGACATAAAATCAGACAAAAACTTCACAGAAAAAAATGACACAATTAACAATTTCATGCAGAAAGCTAAACATAAATATGTGTGTATTAAACTAATATACTATTCCATCTAAAAAACAATGTACCTCAATCGAATCTGCTGTGTCTCTAAAATGCAAGGATAGTTCAACATCAGAAACCTTGTCTTTCAAAGTGATGAACAGATTCTGGGTCCATGCATGCCTTGCTGGGGTAAATGCTGCTGTAAAATAAAACAACATTTGCATTGTTATCTCAGAAGGAAACCTGAAAGGAACCTCCCTTTTCTAAAGCCAAAAGAAGAAAAAAACAAAATTGGGGCTGCACTTCACAGTTTG
>CABHPQ010147161.1:0-30933 GCA_902168405.1 Peromyscus aztecus
GTAATACTTTTTAAGCTGATAAAATAATGCTAACAGAATGTTCAAAATGAACCACAGTGGCACCTCAAATGAGATGTTTCCATACCAATCATGCCATTCATAACTAATTGCTAATGGACAATGGCTAGGCTGGAAAAAATGGACAAGGACAATTAATTGAGTTAAATAAGCTTGGATATTTCCAGTTGAATGGAAATGCCCACTGAGTATGCTTGCTTATTTTGCAAAGAACTGTTATGTAGTTATAGATTGCATTCCCACCAACTGACAGCCAGCCCATCTAATTTAACACTCTTTTTAGCTCAGCAAATTCTGATTTGGAGCCTTGATGTGCATGAGTTTTTGTAGAATTGTATTTGCAAACCAACTGAAAAAAAAATAAAGAGTTCCGATCCCAGAGAACATGGTGTAGCTCAGAGCTTGCCAGAGACAGCAGCTGTGATTGCCTGAGAGCTGCCTGGGCTCTTTTCTCACCAGTGTGGTAGAATCTGCCTTCTGAGCAAACTTGTGACAGGAACTCAGGCTTCAGGTAGCCCAACGCCATCAAATCCAAAAGGATGCGTTCTTAAGATTTAGGAAGAACACAGCTATGTATAACCTCTGACGTAAGTATGGTTTAATCAGGTGGAAAATCAGATTAGCAAATTCATCCAGAATGAATTGCTTTACTGTTGTTTCTAAGTATATTCCAGAGTAAATTTATTCTGAAATTAAATCTAAACTGTTTATAGTATAGAAACCCTAATCTAAGAACTTGAGTCTCAGTGGTGATGTTTACAAGACAGTTGATAAAATGTCCTCTACAAAGGGAAGGCTCGCAGCAAAAGGTCATGCTTACAGGTGCTAAGAAGTGGGGTCCTTTGCCTACGCTAGGAAGAGGGCAAGAAGGGCACCCACTACTATCCGGCTAGCAGACACAGTCTCCTGATCTGTGGTGAGACCAACTTTTGAACATTTGCTTATTTATCGTTTGTTTGTACTTGTGTGTTGGGGGAGAAGCAGCATGTGCATGTTGAGATCAGGACAACCTGTGGGAGGCCACTCCTTCTACCATGTGTGTGCTGGGTTTGAACCTTTTTCTTCTGAGTCATCTCCCCAGGCCCCTGTGGAGTTGGTAAAGAGTGTGTTCTTTGCACAGTTTTTAAGAGTTCTTTTAGCTCTTGCTTCTTCATGGTCAGTCTTTGGGGAAAGATGCAGAGTGGATCTTGTGACCTGTTCCCCGAGGGCTGCTTTTTGGTGCTACCCACACACCTCTGCCTTCTGTTCAGCTACTGTTAGCTGCCCTTTAAAACCTTGAAGCATTTGAAGAAGAGCATTTAGTAGCACTGGTAGAAGTTTTCTTTCTTGAAATTTCCTTATTGATTCCCCACTAATCTCATGGTTATAGCAAAAGGTTTCCAGAACAGAACTCTAAAATAACATGACTTTAATTTTGGGTAAAATTTCTGGATGAAAATACATTTTTTTTAAAATGACCTTCCCAGAAGAACTTTTTAGTTATTTGAATGATAGATTAGGCATTATTCCTTAACTAAGCAAAATAATCTTGACATTGCAAGGTAATCTAGTTGATTAGAAATTTCCTTTGATGTTAAAATATGTATTACAAACATTACATATTCCTTAATAATACTATATACACAAAAGCAGAAGGTATGTGGAGAGAAGGGAAGAAGATGTTTAAAACAATTAGGTGATTTTTAAAAATTCATATTACCCACAGAAATTTTTCTGGAAAGACCTCCCTGGCCTTTCATCGGGAGTGAAAGTGCAGAACCACGACTTACACATTTTGTTTCTATTTCATGACATGAGCTAACTAAGGAAGCCCCATGTGAGCTAGTGTTTGTTTCACACTTCATCAAAGCTTGCAGTTTTGATCCCAAATGGCCAGAATTTAAAAGGAGCAGGAGTATTACTACCCCAGGGTAAATGACCAGCCAGGAGGGGAATTAAAATGAAGTGGCAAAGCGAAACTGGTCCTCCAGAATTCCTTATTGGATCCAGAATGGAACTCACTGTTAAAACAGATGATTTGAAACATGACTCAGAGTCTGAGAAGGAGCGTGGAGTTGTGGGGCCGTCTTTCTTTCTAGAGCGAAAATAGAAGGAGCCCATGTGAGACATGGAATGACAGAAAGCAGGCTCACACTCTTCTGGAAGAATTAGAAACCATAAATAAGCCAGCACCTAAGAGCGTGTGCCCATGCCTGAGGCCTCAGAGCAGCCCTGAAGCATGCAGACTATGTGCCGTGCCCACAAGGGAAGGGTCAACTTGAAGCATGCAGACTGTGCACAGTACCCGTGAGAGAAGGGCAAACCTCGCTCAGCAAAGAGTTGATGATTAAGTTCCCCAGGCAAAGGCATAAACCATACTTTATTATAAATTTGTTCATTTTTAGGGGATGCAAGTCACTATACAAAGTGTGAAGAGAAAAACTGTATGTTATATTGCTTGATAAAGTAACAGAATAAATAGCATGCTTGCTTAAAAAACAAACAAGCAAACAAACAAACAAACAAACCGCTGACAATATCCTAAGAAGTATGAGTGTTTCCGTGCAGTTAATAAGGTCATGGAAGAACAGGAATGGATTCAGATGGCTCAATAAAGTACCTCGATATTGTCCCTTGGATTCATCACAGAAAACAGCAGATGTAGTTACAAATGCCCACCATGGCTAAGCTGGGCAATGTTACACAAATCCAAAGTTACATTTTTGGCATCTGGGCTTTGTGAAACAACGCCCCCTACTTTGACTCCTTAAGCGGCAGCAAACCAAACAAAAGCTGCATTCAAAGCCATGTCAACAGATTTTGTAATTTGTACAAGCCAGGGACACCTTGGACACACTAATTGAGGAAGCATTACACACACACACACACACACACACACACACACACACACACACACACGCCAGCACCCCATGCTGAGGAATATTTGATTTGATTTTCACAAAAATACCTCCTAATCCAGCATGTTTTGCCATTTTCCTTATCAAATCTCCCCCTTCCTGATTCCCAGATGTGTCTGCCCTGAAGAGATAGATCCCTTCAATATTCAGAAAAATCCTGGGTGGCTAAACGGTGAAACAGCAGGGGACAAAGCCTGTGATAGCCGATATTTGTCATTCTTCAGTAGGAGAAATGACGATTGACTGGTCAGGTAGCCAGAGGGTTGGCTTCCAGGAGCGATGGGCTCCTGATCTGAGGGTAGTGACACATTCTGGCCTGCTTATCAGAAAATCTTCCAGACCACGAGCTGAGCTGAGCTGTACTTAAAACTGAAAAGGGAACTTAAAAAGAAACAGTAAAAGCCCTTTTGGTGTGGTATTTTGGATAGTGGGAAACGTACAAGAAAAAGCAGGTTCACTTGGTGATGTCATATGTTCTAGCATTGTGTGAGCCACACTGTCATTCTGTTAGATGTCACTTTAAGGACTTGAAAAGAGACAAGATAGTAAAACTATTCAAAGCATTTGTTGATACTTATCTGAATATGGTTTAGTAACGGACTGATACGAGCAGTCATAAAGTGACTGGTTAAGCGATTCTTGCTTCTCCCAGTACAAACAGGCATCACATGAGACAGCATCAGGCTTTTGCAGGGAACAGATAAGCTAAAGAAGAGAAAGCCACCCTCATCATCATTCAGGAGAGTCCCCAGACTTCAGAGTCACTGACAAACCTCACAGAGTCAAAATCCCCTAAAGTCAGAAATATCATTAGGTCTGCGGTGCCAACCAGGAGGCAAAGGTGCAGGTGCTTCAAGGCACTTACTGTCCAGTCCCTCGGCTACTGGCTGGGCAAGCTGGGGTGTTTTGTGCCTCATTTTTGTAACTACAGCTCATGTTCTTTTATCTGTGTATAATGAATGCCCCGAGACTCCAGCATTTCACCTTGAATGGGCCAGGTAAGGACAAAGCCCGTACAAATTTCCTTGAACATAAAGATTCAAATTACCCTGCTAAGAGCTTCTGACCGTAGACAGATGTAATATGAATTGAAAAGGAAGTTTGCATTTAAACTTTCCGTATAACACACACATTTCATTTACTTCCTTGTGGGTCCCATACAAAGTAAGAAGAGCTCTATTCAGGGGCCTGGACATGGGCCTGGGGGTGTAACTTGGTGGTAACCAGTATGTGAAACCTAGTGCGTCATCTCCAGCACCAAGGGAAGACAAAGATTCTGGCTGGGAACTTGGGGCGATGCGCATCTGTCATGACAATGTGTGCACAGGACACGTGTGCACAGGACACAGCAATGGCCCCTGTGACTTCAGCAGGAGCGGGTTAGAGCCGTCTGCTGTTTTCTCGCCAGCACTTTCTGACCCAGCCCAAGAGAAAAATCTGCAGCAGCGCTGGCTCTTTTCTGTTTATGTTGCTAAGTTACTGAATATTTTGTCTTGCCTCGTCCAGAAAACTGTGGTAATTGTCTTCAAACAGATAAGCTGCATTCTGGAACACAGTTAATGTGCCCTAAATATGCTGAGATTACTTTTGTATGTTTTTTTTTTCTCTCTCTCTTTCAAATACAGTTTGCAGAGAATGGTGATTCTCTACCAGTTTGAAATGGATTTCAAACATCTTTGTGTTTAAGCAGAAACACCTCTATCTAGGGTGTCTGTGAACTACAGGTGTTCATACACATACCCACGTGCTGCTCATAGGATTGTTGAGAAAGGAAGAGCATTTGGAGTCTGAAAAGGGACAGGAAAGTGAGTAGAGACGGGGAGGCAGGTTGGCTGCACCATCAGTACAGGATGGGCTTCGAGGCAGAGAGTAAACATTTCTGTACTGCAGTAGGGCCAGGCTCTCTCCCCAACTCCTGTTCTTAAGCAAAATATGGACAATCCCTAGGTCAGGGTATCCTATTACTAGGACCTGTAATGCTCAAGGGCAGGAGTTAGGGAGGGGAACAGAGGCCATTCAGCATAGTTGTGGTACCACAGGCTATATCCAGCCCTTTGATATTATGGAAATTAAGAAATGAGTGGGTAAAATACAGTTTAGGTAACACAAAGTTTAACATACATTCAAAATGATTGCTTTTCTCTTAGGCATAAAGGCTTAACAAACAAAACTATAGAGTTTAGGAAATAAGTATATCTAGTCATGTCTTTTATGAGTTTTCACTCCACCACAGTCTAGTGGAACCGGAACGATGGGTTCCAGCCACCCCTCAGTCTCCTGCTTTCGAACAGTGATGTCAATGCCCTGAATTCCTTTCTACTACTTCCTAAGAAGTCGAGACCTGCCTACACACTATTTTCTCAGTGTCAGTTGAGAGCAAGAAGGAGATTGCAAGACACTCAAGGCCCAAGGAAAGGGCCAGCATGCTGATGGAGGCATCTCCCCTCCGCCAACAGCTTTGGCACAGACCTCACCTGCTCTCAGCCACTCAACCCTCCTTTGTGATGTGTATACTCATGTTGCCATGGAATAAATCAAAACTTTGTAAAATGGGGATTAAATGAGATCTTTCTCAGACCTGTCATCTGGGTTCACTGCTCACTTGCTCTTGTCCTCTCCGGAGGACTGATTTGAGAGAGGAGATAATGCAAGAGCACCTCCCCAGGGAGAGCTGTAGCAGAACAGTGGGGAATCCCAGCCCTCCCGTATGTGATTTCTTCTTTCCTGTATTAGCAGATCAGCTTCTGAAATCAGCATGGGCTGCGAACTGTGCTGCTAAGAACAGTACTAGAAGGACATTTGCAAAATCCCCTGAGCACGTCTGCGTGTTCTCCTCTGCCAAAGGGAACCAGAGAACTGGAGTGTACATCTCCTTTGATTCCAGCATCCCATCGTCTTTTAAAACCCTCTCTGGATTCTCTCTGTCTGTCCGTCCTTATATTCCAAATCTGGGAGGGAAATTAGATCAGCACTCATAACACTTTGGTCCCCTTCCTACTCCAATCAAATCACCTTTAAAAATGAATAACTTTGCTTTACTCTAAGCATTGGGGGTCTTATGAGGCAGGAGAAGAGCTCTGAATAGCCAAAAAGCAAATTGATATCAGGGGGACTCAAAATAGTGTGGCTCTATTTATCAAAACCGACGTCTGTCTAAGCAGAAATAAAGGGAAGTATTGTTCACGGAGAAGATAGGGGAAACTGGAGCTTTCAGTACTCCAGAGGGCATGCACAGAGAAACGGCACAATGTTCAGAGAAAGGTGGAATAAGGCATGTGGCAGTGTTCTTCTTTTAAAACAAAAGAAACCTGTTTTTCTAGATGTGTTAGTGTTCATGAGCTTCTCAAGTGTGATGCCTGAAAAGCAGCGCAAACCACATTGCTCTCTGCCACAGCTAAGGACACAAACCACACTGCTCTCTGCCACAGCTAAGGACACAAACCACATTGCTCTCTGCCACAGCTAAGGACACAAACCACATTGCTCTCTGCCACAGTTAAGGAAACTCTAGGAGAGTTCTTGGTTTTTGGTGTGTTTATGAAATCTTCCCTGGAAGTGGGCCTCCTGAAAATTAAGCGATATGACTGGAGGAGGGGAAAGCATGAGCAATGTCTTTCAAACTTTCTTGACCTCGGAGGCCACAGACAGAAAACTGCTGGTGTGTCCCCAAAAGGACTCTAATTCTGAAAACTTCAAAAGCCTGCTCAGGTAACCTGCTGGGTCTGTGTAAAACAGCCCATTTAAATTCCTGAAGACAATGACGGTACAGGGGATATAATAAGAGTGTGTCTTTCACACAAAGAAGGAAATTTAGAAAGAAATTAGCTGCTGTACCCTCACTAGATTTATTTGCATTTCCTGAAATAAGCATTTCATTAAAAAACTACATAATAGAAATAAAATTTACCACCCATCTCCTCAACAAATCTGCGAATGGAAGTCTCAAACTATGTTTTAAGACTTGAGTCTCTTGATATTGCTGAAGAAATGGTAGCAAAAAGAAGAGTTCACTATCTAAAAAAATTTAATAAAGGGACTTTATTAAAGAGACAGCAATTTAAGGCAAGATCTCTTCACACCAAACAAAATGTCTTCCACTCCTTGTCCCTTCCCTCTTGACACGGTTGTAGGCAGCTAATGGTGGTGTGGATAAAGTCTTCTCATGCCGACTGTGTCTCTGTGGAGCTTTATCCTAGCTTGTTCTGAATGAACATAGGAGCATGAAGTCTGCAGCTGGTTGACTAGCTCTGTTTGAGTCTGTCTGAGATACAGGCAGTCTCTGTTTCGACCTTGTTCTGGGTCTCACTGCGTAGTACCTGCAGGAAACCATTGCTAATCTGGAGCTGCTTTGACCCACAATAACCAGCCAAGGAGAATGCCGTGCTCAAGCAAGCCTAAGGCAGCAGGAAATACGGCTTGAACAAAAGGCAACAGGGCAGCTGTTGACATTTTTGTACCTTATTTCGAAACTTATGCTTAGTTTTCAGGGAAAAAAAATTAATCCGAAGAATAAAGGAGATGAGAAATGCATTTTAGAGTGTTGTTTATTGGTAATTTTTTAATATGGTAGAGATTACGGGTATTTTAAACAGAAAGGCAAACACCATAATGACCATTGCCTTTTTCACTGAGGGGGGCAATAAGAGAGTGTCTTTATACTAGCCTCACAGCTCCCACAACAGTAACTATGGGGGATGATGGCTGTGTGGATTTAAATGTCATAATTTGTACACCCTGTATATATCAAGGAATTGCCTTGAATGTATACATTCTTATTTATCATTGAAATATTTTTAGATAGTAATTTCCCTTAGAAAAAAAAACAAAGCATTTTTTTTCTATAACTGACTATAGTATTAATGTCCTATGCGCTTAAGAAGGTTGTGACAGAACATTTTGTTGATGTTTTGAGGCAGTCTCACGGCAGAGTACAGACTGGCTGGCTTGGAACTACATAGCACAGGCTATCCTCAAATGCAGGACCCTCCTGTCTCAGCCTCTCCAGGGTTAGGATTCCAAACATGTGCCACCATAATGGGCTGACGACAGTACACGTTTCGTTATGTACGTGTGACCACAATTCAGAATTTAGAATGCTTTTAAAGCTTTAAAAAAGAGAAAAACAGGATGAGGGGCTCTCACCTCAGGTTTTCGTTCATCAACC
This sequence comes from Peromyscus aztecus, assembly GCA_902168405.1. Lineage (NCBI taxonomy): Eukaryota > Metazoa > Chordata > Mammalia > Rodentia > Cricetidae > Peromyscus > Peromyscus aztecus. The sequence goes on from CABHPQ010147161.1 coordinate 8,080, forward strand.
ATGCGCTTCTCAGAAACCTGAGGTTGCCATTTTCCTCCCCTGTTAATGAATCTACTTTCTCCAGTCTACTTGCTCCAGATGGATGAAATGCTACAGTGAGCAAACTTGGAAATAATGTCTCCATGGGTTCTATCCCCACACAATCAGCCTTAAAAGGATCTCAGGGAACAATAACCGCATCCCGCATTGATAATCACCTTGGAGAGCTTTCTCCAATTTTCATCATGTAATTTTAAGACCACCGATTGTCTTTGTGTTGAGAAGCAGCATGTATGTGTCTCACTGCAACCCAGGGTGGAAAGAATTTAGTGTTGTCCTAATAGCAATTATGGTGATATTTTCTTTGTACCAAAATGTTATTTGTATGTTAATAAATAAAGTTGCCTGGGGGTCAGAGCTATTAGCAAGCCATAGGAAAGCAGGGCAGTGGTGGTGTACGTTTGTGATCATAGCACTTAGTAGACAGAGCTAGGTAAGTCTCTGTGTGTTCAGGGATACAGCCAGCATTGGATACACATGCCTTTAATCTCATTACCAACCATAGAACACCTGGAGGTCTATACAGATAGACCGTAATGAGGCAGTCCTGTGGTTGGGTTTACAACCAATGAGAAGGCAGAACAGAGACTATATAAAGACTTTAACACAGGAAGTACTGGCTCCTTCGGAGAGGTAGGACCACTGCAGGAGGAAGGGTAAGGTTTTGGCTCTTAGCTCTGACCTCTTGGCTTTCTTCTTTGCATTGGTTCTGTGTTCCTTATTTATACGACGGTTGGTTACATCTACAAGCAATAGAAGACCACAGCTTTTCAAATGTCCCCTTTTAACCCAGCAAACCAAACTGATAGTAAAATGAAATGCTTTTATGACACTGGCCAAGTAAAATGAAATCCCTTTATGACACTGGACACACGGGAGGGAATCTATTGCTGTGAGCTATAAACTGGCTAGTTTGTGGCAGTCCTGGTTTTACATCTCATTGACTTGGAAACTAGACTTGTGTGGTGCAGGTGGATGGCCTTCCTTATCTGGGAAGCATTTAATATCTCAAGTGCACTTGTCTTCTCCTTTGCCCATAACAACTGGCCAAAGCACATCTCAAAAAAATACATTTATTTTTATTTAGTAAGTCTGAAAATAATAGAAGACACAGTGGGGGACCGATGTGGTATCTAACGTCACGATGTTGGGGACACAGTAGTAATTCTTCAGTATCCGGTCTATGGTTACTTTAGGCACAGAATTTACAAGTGTTACCTGATAGGGACAATCCTACTGGCTGAAGAGTAGGGTCCTGAGCAAAAGAAAGAGGGCAAGAAAGATTAGAGATGTACTTGACATGGCGGCTCCAACTATGTCCATGGAGACACTTCTACCCACTTACCCAGATCCCTCAGCAGTGGACTTTTGTCATGAGTCACTGTGAGGGGGAAAATTTAACACCCAAACAATCTACAGTCTTTTGGAGTTTGTCTTTTCGTAAGACACTGAGCCAGGTGTCACAATGCCCCGCCCCCTGCCCCGCCCCTGTGAAGCTGTAAAGAGGAGCAAGAGCAAAAGGCATGTGTAGCAGAAAATAGTTCTGTCATGATGAAGGCTGTGTGACTCAGCTCCCTTTGGTTAGAGGCTGTGACTTACTGTGTGTCCCAGGGTTTTCTGCCCCGCCATGCATATCAGAAGGGAAGGCAAACACCCAGTCTTCCCTAAGGAAGGCTAATCCGTCTCCCTCATCCTCTCAACACACTCTGGAATGCTTCCTGTGGTGTGTTCTCCACCAGAGATGTTCTGTTCACCATGCTGTTTACTCTGCCAAACTCAAGTGACTGTCTCATTCATTCTGTTGGAACCATGACTCTTTAATCAATGCTTCCAAAACAGGGAACAGTTAGATTTTTAATGACTTTTGAACTCATGTTTTGTGAGTAAACTCTTTATATTAAGAGTTTAATATAAAATATCACCAGTTTTTTTTTTAAGATACAAATGTGTTAGTATCCACTCAGATATGAGCGAGTGAGTATTTCATCTGGACTTAAAAATTAGAGGCTTTGGAAGCCATTAACTCTTTAGTATCACCTGGTAAAACTCACTGACTCAGGGAATTTCCATGTGACTCATGAGTCTCTAGCAAATTTACTTGTAGGCTACTTCTTCCTCCCTTGACAGTAATTAACTTTCTAAGTATTTATACATTAAAACCCAGAATGCCGCAGGATTCTCCAGGAAGACTAAGAAATTCCAGTTACATTCTCCAGAAAGTACGGGGAAATCCCTTATCGGACCCTTCCACTTATCAGGGACTCGAAATCAGCAAAAAAAAAAAAAAAAAAAAAAAAAAAGTCACTTTCCCACGGACTGAGGTGGACACCTGGAAGCCTGGGGGAATGTTTATTGAGATGAATACTTTCACTCCATGCCTGAGGCTTCATTAGATGTGGCTGCTGTATGGCTCACAAGGTGAACCTTTCCCGAGAGGCTGCAGGAGGTTACCTTGCTGAGCAATGGTGGAACATGCTATCTCCTGGGCTATGGTTTGTGAATTACTTGCTGTTACATGAATGACAAGAATTATTCAGTTTTCATCTACTTTCTGTCTCCTTCATCCCCTGACGTTTTTCTTTTGTACTCTGATGTTGGAATTTCTGTAAGTCTGAAGTCTGAGATCACTGGGAAGAAAAAAAATCGGAGCTGTCAAGTAGCTTTTGTCTTGTTCTGTAATCACCTCACCATCTCCTCATGAAACTCCCAGGTATTTTTTCAACTACCGTGGAAAGTAAGTGTGCAGGTCACTCATTATTTACACAAAAGGTGAGCACTGATTATGAGTTCACAGGGCACAGTAAGGAAACAAGTGCATTCATGCTGCAGAACCCCGTTTAGACTCAAGTTTACCTATGTCTATGTGTTTCTTCATGTACTTCATGAGTGGGAAAAATGGATTCTGAAAAGACACGGGCCTTTCTCTAACCATGTGTCCACCATAACAAAGCAAACCAGGATGCCCTGTGAAAATCATACATATCTAGATCAGTGAAATTGAAGCGGACGCCCTGTGAAATTATTTTCCATGGGTGCACAAGACAGCAAAGCTTACGTAACTGGTGCCCTGGTGGGAAAGGACATGGCACAAGTAATACAAATTAAAATTCTGTCTCTTTGGCTAGCATGACTCAAGAATCATATTGAGCATTCATCCGTGGGAGACACATTATTCTTTCTGCATAGGACAAAAAGGCATGTTTGGCTAGTAAATGACAAGATTTGATACAATTTTTTCCTATTAGAACTTTGCTACCCAAGAGCTGCCTGCAGAGGTGAAAGGCCAATACAAACATGTCCTCTCAAGAGTTGCTGGGCTGTTAGCTTTATTTTCAGTTTAAGGGAAAACCATGTGGAATTTAGAATCCAGGGTGCTCCTCTTATCTGGAGGTACAGGGTCTGCCACCTCCTTCTGTCTCCATGAGTAACTCTTCTTGGGAAATTATTCCCTCCCCTCACTAAACAGGTCCCGTACTGAGATCAGCCATTTTCTCTGGGGCTGATTTCATGGTGGCTGTATCTCAGCAGGCTGTGACTTTTGTGTCTGTTTAAGGTAAAAACACTTCAGGGAGATCTCATGGGAACAAGGCTGTTTTCTTAAGTGCAGATTTGGTATTGACTTAAAAATCTCATTTTGGCTCATTATATTTCTTCCCCCACACCTGGCCTTTTCATCTCCTTCCCCCACAATTCTACCACTGCCCAGAAAATTCTCTATCATTTCAATCACATCAGCACATGTGGCTCCATCTGAACGATGGAGCAGAATGAAATAAAAACCTAGAACCAAATGACTTTCCCAGGGAAGAGGATTCAAACAGGAAACTTGGGGGAGAGAAAAATGGACCAAAAGGCAGAAAAATATGGAAATTACAAGGGGTAAGTGGAGCCACGGTAATGAGGGTCAGCCGTTTTTGCTTCCGGGCATAGATTTCTTCATTTCTCTTATTTTTTTGTAACCTGACCACCCCATCTGTTACTTAGATTTTATCTCAAATGGAGAGACTGGAAATGCTGTGTGGTGTGGTAGAACAAACAGCCGACGGAAACTTCCAACCCTGGGCTTCACCTGGCAGCTTTTGAGTTGGTTCAGATACTACTTCATATTTCTAGTCCTCCAAGGCTTTCTCTCTGTTTACAGAGGCCATGATGCCTCTCTCAAAGCCAACTTCAAGCACTAAAATGGGGGAAACAGGGCCCGCTGCACGATGCCTGGTGTGAGACAAGCATTCAGAGTGGGCTGAGTTCATCATCTAGTCTGGGTAGCAAGGGCACCATGAACGCGACTGAAAGCACAATTCTGAGTTGAAAGCACAGCTTCCCATTTGAAGTTAGCCTTTCGGAAATTCCACTAGTCAATTTCTGATATTTCAAAGAGTTGGGGCAAGAAAGGAGGCACCTGGGAATCCAGATCAAGCCCCTTCCATGTAGAACAGTAATGGGAAAGTATGGTAACAGATGGGTCTCTGCCTGCTTATCAAATATGACACCAGCGTCACAAGCACAATGGAAGTGAACACTCAAAATTGCATCTGAAAAGGCAGGGCACGCTTTTCCATGCAAACGATAGACGATGAAAGAGAAAAAAACTTATTATGCAAGTGAATGAGAAGCAGTTAATTATTCTTCAAAGTATTTCAAAGGCTCTGATCTTAATTAAAGGGTTAAAAGATGACAGTATGGATGTGGGGCCCTCCTGTTTCTCTGCTGTTCAGCCCTTCATGCCTGAGGATTAGTCTAATTTCAGTTTATACAATACAAACATGGTGATTCCCAAAGCCCTGGTGTGTCTTGAGGACTTTGCAGGCTTCAAAATCTTACTCTAAACTCTTCCTTTTCTCTTGTCTTCTCCGGATCAAGCTCTTCCAGGTTCTGGAGAACTTTTTAGCTCCTCCTCCAGGGTCATAATCACTGGAGGGCTAACACCAGCGTTTGAAGGCCTGGGGCAAGCAGAAGCTTCTCCTCAGCTGCAGTTTAGTAGGCTACACACTGAGCACTTGGAACTTTAATCCTCGCCTGATAGTTCTACCCACGCACTGGCACTTAGAATTCTTAAGCAGGTTCATTCTGGCTGCTGCATAATGATGTTAAATGAATTATATTCTGTCTGGCAGATTAAGGACATTAGGTGATAGCTGACTTGACTTCTTCCATATTTTGGCTAAATTTCATTAGTCTCAGTTGCAATAATACATATATAGATGGTGAAATTCCAGAGACATGTCAATCTTTATATTGTTTTTTACATTTGTACTTTTTTGTTAAACTTTATTGGGAGGAGCACACGTGCCACATCACCCATGCAGAGGTCAGAGGACAACTTGAGGAGTCAATTGTCTCTTTTCACCATTGATGAGTTCTCAGGATCTACTTGGGTTGTTAGTCTTGGTGATAAGTGCTTTTACCTACTGAGCTATCTTGCTGGTAGTCATTTAGATATCAAATATAGTCATTTAGACATAAAATATCCTCTGAGACCCTCATCTTGGGGAGGGAAAAGCTTGCTTCACACACAGCATATCCTATGAAATAGTGTTCATGTAATCAACGTAAGAAGATACAGGCTATGCAAGAAGGGTCTAAAGGAGAGGGCTAGATTAAACTGGTATTGACTTTCTGTAGTTCAAATTTCACAATGATCGAAGAATATTGTACTGATAAAGACACAACTCAGCTGTGTACATTGAAACTAATAGGAAGCAACTGAAAACAGTATGAAGGAAAGGTATCTGTTTGAACAATTTCCTTTCTCGTGGGTGGGCTAGTTGGTCAAGTCCCTGCAACCACCCCAGAACTGGGTCCCAAAGGCTGAACTGCAACACATACCTTACATAAAAAGCAGAATTCACATCTCCAAAAGACACGTAACCTTCCACACCTTAAGGAAGCTCACATAACTTAGGGAAGAATAAAAGGAATAAAATCCATATAATTGTCCCTAAGTAGTTCGCTCAATGGCTATCTTGCTTTCTAACACAAATATTTCCGGTGGAAATGGGATTATCAAGAGCCAAAGTGGGTTTAGTTACTTAGGATAACTAAGACTGATGTGTAACAGAAGTTAAAGTACAGTAAATGAGTCGTGTGTGGATAATAAAGCAATGGCTTCAAGGGCCCCAACTCTCTATTATCAAATCACACTCAAGATCCGACCCCTGGTCTCTCTGAGACACACAGCATCCAGCGTTCTAAATGTCTACTTCTTTGCTTTCACAAGGAACTGACGCCATTACGCTGGTGACAAGCTCACATGATCATCCGAATTCTACTGTCTGACAGAAACCCATCCTGCTCATCACCATCTACAGCTCCCAAAACACAAGGTGAGAAGTTATTAAAATGACTTCCTGAAATCAAGACAAAATAATCAGAAACTAGTTGTGGCTCAACTTATGGACAGATGTTTACTAGACGGTGAGTTTTTGAACTAGTTGGAATTCACAAAAATGGAAGAAGAGATGCTAAGAAATGGTTGATTCAATTGTTTCTTGCCTCATTCCAATTCCAGGAAAAAAAAATATGGGCCCTTGAAAACACCATCATTAAGCAGGGCGTGGTGGAGCACACTTTTAATCACACCACTTGGGAAACAGAAGCAGGCAGATCTCTGAGATCCAAGTCTATCCTGGTCTACAGAAAGAGTTCCAGAATAGCCAGAGCTGCACAGAAAAACTGTGTCTCTAAAAACCAAATAACTAAAGTAGGTAAAAGAAAGAAAGAAAATACTATTATTCTGTGAAACTTAAAAATTGATCAGTAATTTCACTTTTTGAATTAGGCCCAAAGAATACAATCCAAAAGAGAAGTATAATTTTGTGCAAAACTTTTAAGTACCACTGAAAGCAGGAATACCAGGAAACCATGCAATCCAGTCCAAGAATGGCTGAACAAACTGGAATACATTAATGAAACTGTCACATGGCTTTCCTGGGCAATTCAGTGGCTAAAAGTATATAAACAGTACACTTAATGAAAAATGGGATAGAGAGACTGACCTTAATAAGAATTACATTGTTGTCTTGGTGGCAGAGGGTGACTCTGCAGCTCTTTCTTAGAATTACCTGCAGCCTTTCCTCAAGTAGCATGGCATGGTTTAGCACCCAACAAGTACTCAGCACCCACAGGAAAACCACTGGGCCATTGTTCCCTTGCTCACCACGCAGGGAGTGAGCCTTGGGTTTCTGTTTGTTTCTAGCCTGACCTCCACGAAGACCTCACCTGGCTTGGATAAATCCAATGTTCATTTGGCACATCTCTGGGGGAAATGAAGGTAAGCCTTGTGATGAGATCTCTGAAATCTCTTTCCTCACTGTGTGGCATTTCCCTCCCAGAAGGTTTCTCTCAGCCCCTGGAGGCAGGAGTCTACCTCATCCTTGACAGCATAGTGATGTTTTACAGGCCACAGGAGACTGAGGAGAGGCATGGTGACATATCTTACTCCATCCTGTTTTATATCAGAAAATCAAGTGTCTGGAGTGTTAAATAAAATAACTCCACCAATTTTAGGTTTTTTTTTTTTTTTTTTTGGTTTTTCGAGACAGGATTTCTCTGTGTAGCTTTGGACCTTTCCTAGATCTTTCTCTGTAGACCAGGCTGGCCTCGAACTCACAAAGATCCATCTGGCTCTGCCTCCCGAGTGCTGAGATTAAAGGCGTGTGCCACCACCGCCCAGCTTGACCAACTTTAAGGAAATGGTGTTTGAGGAGATAGACATGTGTGCCTTGATTTGAATATTACATGTAGTCTAGATGTTTTAAAAACATCTCCTGGTACTCCATAAGTGTGTATAATTTTTATGTACCATTAAAAGTGTAAATAAATGACTCAGTCAAAACATGGAACGTGGCTGGTGAAACTGCATATTTTTGAAGTGTCAGTTGATGGTGAAGTCAAGCAGAGCATTATAAGGAACCTGACAAACTCATTTCAATCCTATGCTAACCCAAACTCCTAGCATTTATGTGTTCCTGTGGAATGGTGGGCGGGGTTCTATTTAACAGGATTGCCAAGAAAGCCAAGCTATAGACAAGAAGAGGTTAGGAAGGAGGCTGCTTCAAAACCTCGAACCTTGCTGCAGTCCAGGAACCAGCATCAAGCTCAAATTCCTGAGAATGCATTCTCTTTCATGGAAAGGGGTTACTAAGGGCCCATCTCAACTTTGCTTAAACACTTCCAGCATGACGCAGTCACCGCTCTGAACAGTGCATTCCATGTTCGGACTGTTCAGCTGTTTATAACATTCTTTCTTAAGTTGATCCAAAATTTGCCTCCCTCTGAACTTCAGGCCATTCATCTTAGCTCTTTACTCTGGAGCCAGAGAGCAAATCCACTTCCTTCTCTATCTCACAGAATCTGCAGTATTAGAGGGCAGCTGTTATACCACTACACATCTGTCCTTTGTGCCTTGGGCTTCTCTGCACAGGTTTTTCTCTTCTTCTCTTGAGCCATATTCCACTTCACAAACTTCAGCTCACCATGGTCCCTTTAAAAATGTGCCCCAAGTTACACTGTGCTCCACACACAATCTGAGCAGCACAGGGCTTGGTTCTGTAATTAATTTCTGAATTTAAGACACTATGCTTTTATTAATAGACTCCAACATCCGCACTCCTCTGTTGTTGGCTCATATTGAAACTGCATCCAACCTAAACACCTGGATCTTTTTCACACTTATGTAATCGGTGTTTTTCATTCCACCAGTCACTCAACAAATATCGCCTCCAAGAAAATTATTTCCACACTAAAATCTGACAAGTTTCCATAGATGATTGAGAGACAAATAGACCAAGTAAACACAAGGAATTTTGACCTACAGTTGAACCGAAATTTTATTTCTCCATGAATTTGAAAGCTATATAATTTATTAGTGAGTTGTTTTTAGCACAACTAGATCCAATAGTAAGTGAACTGGGAGCACAAAAGAGAAATGAGGCGAAATTGTATCACATTTCCATTCAGAGGGGCACATGGAGAGTTCATGAATACTTGATCCTGACCATCAACAGCTTGATAATTAGTGGAAACAAAATCTTGAGGTTAGCCTGTGAGTCTGAAGATGTCATATTTAGAAATTATGTAAATAGTGTTTACAGTTGCTTTCCGACTAAGCCAAAAGTGCCTGTTGGCTTTAAAACAACTTTGATACGACTTAGAATGACCTGGGAAGAGAGTCTCAGTGGGGATTGTCGGAATTAGGCTGGCCTATTGGCCTATGGGCATGTCTGTGGGGGACTGTCTTAATTAATTGACGTGGGAGAACCCAGCACACTATGGACAGCACCACCCTAGGTAAGGGGTCCTGAGCTGTGGAGAACTGGAGCTGAGCACTGGCAAGCAAGCAGCATGCAGGCCTTCTTTTCTTCCTGTACTTTCTGTGAATGTGATAGAACCAGCTGCTACAAGTCCCTGTTACCTTGACTTCCTCAGACAGTGAACTGTAACCTGGAATTATGAGCCAAATAAACCCTTTTCCTCCAAAGCTGCTTTTTGCTACATTATTATTATTATTATTATTATTATTATTATTAAATCAACAGAAATTAAACTAAAACACAAAAGTAGAGGTTCCTCAGTTTTCTCAGTACCACGTATATGTAAACATAGAAATACTCCATTGAATATAAATGTCCCCCACACTCATGGGTTTTCCAGAAAGTTCCTAAGCTACCAAAATTGCCATATGTAGCCTTTACAAGGTAAACATCTTTAGGTTCCAACAAGGTGATGTTGTTTTATTCTTTATTAATTAGATCTTTTTCTTTCACAGTTTCATGAACATACACAACATATTCTTTCATCTCCCGCCCCTCCACTCCTGTCAACTGTCCTGGTTCTTTCTACATATCCCTTTCCCACACTAATGTCTCTGTTTTGTGACCCACTGCATTTAACAGGATCATCTATGTTCACCACGGGGGCTTGATGACAGCTGACAACAGTGACTTTTCACCTTCCAGAATCTATCAGAAGCCCATAGTTCAGCAGGGAGGGGTAGGACCCAGTGAGCCCCTCCCCTTTTATGACTGATTGTTGATAGGGCCACTCACTGCATATAGCCACAAGTGCTGTAAGTTTACCATCGCAATGACTGTGTTCTGCCCACATGTCTGTTTGCAGTCCTTCTCTCTGTCTTCTAAAGATGCTTTTGTTCCTCTGGGGGAATTATTTGTTAAGAATCAAAGCTTAAACTCATCTTTTGTTTGAATTGTTACTGAATCAGTTAATTATAGAACCAATGCAAGTTCTGGGCTAGACAGAATTCAGGGAATCTGCCAAGTCAAGGCTTTTTCACACAGTGAGAAGAGGGCCTGGGGAATTACTCTTCTTTCACCCTGCACCACATCTGTGCTCACGCTGGACACCCTGGTGAGCACGGAAAGCGGATGAAACACCAGATACTGGCCTCCTCGCACAGGGGAGAACAGATCGAGGAGAGAAAGCACAGGTGAGCAGAAAAAATAACTGACTCCAAATGAAGAGCTCCAAAACGAAGTTCCACCTAGATGACATTGGTCCTGTTTTCTGAGGCAGGGGATTGGGTGGGAAAGAAGAGAGAAAGGTGAGAAGGGAAGTTAGGAGGCAGACGTCAGTTCAAGGAAGGGCTCATAGGTCATGTGTTTATAACAATAAGGTTCAAAGGCACCATTGTACATATTATGTGTTTCATACAGCCATAGAAAGCAGTTCACACCGAATTATCATTGCAGTTACAGACATGTATACTGATTGCAGGCATGTTCAGTTTTTAACTCCACAAAAGCAGTAACCTGAACAATTTAAGTCGCTAATAACATGCTAGGAATGGAATTTAATTGACATTTTATAACATGGAGAGCTTTGTAAAGGTATCTATAAGGTCTCATAGCAAAGCACTTCTCACAGAATCGTAGCTTTTGGGGTCATCTTGAGACTATTTTAAGGCTCAGGGTACAATTCCAAAGTATAGCCAGGGTGGAGAAGAACTGCTTTGGAGACTGCTCTGGCTGTCCTGGTGAAAAGCCCTAGGTAGCAGCAAGGGAGGCAGAGGACAGTCACACCCCTTTTCCTTGAGCTGAGGGAGGGACCTCAGATGGCTGGAAAAGCAGGCACTTGGAGGGAGGCCATGGAGGGTGTGGCCTGGGTGTACCCCGAAGTCTCCAGAACACATGTGCACAGCTTGAAAATGTGCAAACAGGTTTAGCAGGCTCCGCAAACAGCAGGGAAGAGGTCTGAGCAAGTGCCCTGCCTCCTTGGCTCCCAGGTAGCCTTTACCTGTGAATGTGGAGCTCTCTACCTCAAATGCAGGGTCCTCCCTTTCCCGAGCAAGTCTCTCACAATCCCACTTGCTGCAGAGCTGAGGGTCAGAAGGACTGTCTCACTGAACCAGATACAGGATTGCCATGTACCTGCTTGGAGCCTTTCCAAAGAGAACCTGAGAGGCCCTGGTTAGAGAATCTGCGCAATAAGGCCTCACTGCATGTGTAATGGGGAACCTTTAGTCAGCTCCACTTTCCAGAAATGAGGTAGGGACAGGGCTTAACAAACAAAACCAGGCAGCTGGGAAGGCAGACATGGCTGGCATCTCCCATGCTCCACCATTAATATGCAAGGGGAAGAGGAAGAGAAGGAAGCTGTCTTTTTCTGCAAATTAGAGAAAATCAAAACTCTGTCTTAGGTATTGAGGGAATAGATTTTCACTACCCTCTGCCCCCCAAGAATCAGATGAGACTGCTTCAGTCAAAATCAGTTCATGTGATTGGGCTCACATCTTTAATCCAAGTACTTGGGAAACATAAACAGTTGGGTCTCTAAGTTCCAGGCTAGCCAAGGGTACATGGTGAGATCTTGTCTCAAAAACAAAAGCAAAACCTCAAAATACAACCCCCCACAAACTCCAATAACAACAAAAACCTAAAATAATATCCACCCCTGCAAACAAACAAACAAACAAACAAACAAACAACTCTGCTTCATTGTAAAGCAGATCCCAGGAGGCTAAAAAGGGAAGGGAGAGAAGGGAGGAGGGAAAGAGGGAGGAGGAGAGGAAGGAGGGGAGGAGGGAGGAGGGGAGGAAGGGTTAGGAAAGTTGTATAGGAAAGTGTTTTAGTTCATCAAAACTAGTTCAGTCCCCCAAAAAAAAAAAAAAAAAAAAAAGGCTGAGAATAAGATTTCCTCCCAGGGAAGCCTCACCCCAAAGAGGAGCAACTGGCCTGGCCTACCAAGAGTGCTTAGAATTCTCAGTTTTCCAACCTTCACATTTTAATTACAACCTTTTATTTTTTTGACCCTGGCCAGGGCTTTCAGGCAATTACACAATGCTCATATCTCCCAGGTCTACAAGAAGAGGGCTAGTTCTGGATGGATTCTTGGAGCTCCCAGCATGCAGGGCCATCAGTGTATTGGGTGGATCCTATGCTCTGTTTTTCCACCTTACCCAAGACAACTGTTTTGTTTTTCAGGGGAAATCAGCATCCGTTTAGAGGGCCTATGAAAGGGGTGCTATTCTGTAGTCCATTTGTAAAAATCGAAAGAACAGAAAACATGGCAGTCAAAACTGGAAAGCATGGAAGCCAAAAGACACCCAGTTACAGAATGACTGTCATTTGTCCCAGGAAACTCTGAAGCACAATATGCCCATAGGCCAGTCACTACCCTTTGGACTGTGCTCACAAATTGGTTTGGCAAACAGTTATTCCAGCTATATTCTCTGTCTTTTTTTTTTCCTCAAGATATATCATTCCTTTCCAGTGGTTAAGGATGTCTCCCAGCCCCTGGCTCAGAAATCATACTGTGAGGTCTTATTTATTCAAACATGGAGTTGTAACACTGAAGCATATCAAGGAGCCACAGGGATTTTCCTTAAATAAGCAGAACACACATGAAACTGGTAATAATTAAAATAGTCTGCCCTGAAGAATGTGCAGCGGGTTGCATTTTCTCCCCAACCGAGGAAAGCAAATATTCCTCCAAGAATCAGCAAGCTACAATAACAATCTTTTCTCCAAAATCACAACGGTAATGTGTTTGGAGGCTGCTATTTCCCGACGCGTAGGTAGGGAGGGGAGCTCTGGTGCTGAGAATCAAGTCCTTTTCTGTTTTCTTCTGCCCTTCACAACTTTGTCTGAGATCATGGAGAACAGCACTGCTCAGTGAAGCAGGAATATCAGCAAGAGGAGTCAAGACCTGTGCGAGCTCTAGCCTTTTCCTGTACAGATCCTCCACCCTCTTGGCCTCATGGTAGTGGCCCAGAGCTTCTGGGACACCCTACCAGGAATGGGAAGGCTCTCTTCCTTCACCTGGATCTGGTTCCTTCCCCATTTTCTTCCACCAGGTCCCAACCCACCTCTCCTGGCCCAGGCTCCTCCTGGATCCTTCTCCTCCTTTTCCACATTCCAGCAGAAGCATGCTGAGACACTACCTAAGCCCGAAGGACGGTTCTGCCTGCTAAGAACTACAATGAGAGCAGGATCTTAAATTCTGATTCTGTTTGTTCTTTGTTGGTGGGTTTTGGGAAAAGATATTTCATTTGTGAATGAGGAAATATAGTTTCTCAGATAGGGAGACTGGGTCCTCTTGCTGACAGGGGTAGCCAAGGCTCCATCTGGGAGGAAATGCAAGGCCTGACTGTGAGCAAGGAGCAAGAAGGAGCGTCTTCGAGAGGCAGGTGGGAGGCCTGGCAGGAGAGAAGAGAGCAGGGACAGGCGTTTTCTAATGCACAGGTCTGGAAGCTGTTCATGTTCAGGGGAGAAGCTAAGGAGGGAATTGCCTTGGTCAGGGTTTTAAAGGAGAAAGCCTGTACCCGTGTGCTGTGGCAACATGGCAGCAGTAGAAACAAACTTGAGGAAGGAGAGGTCAAAGAACAAACAAAATGGAGGAAAAACCCTGAAATTTTACTCTGTCTTAAGAAGGAAGGAAATTCCGACATTGGCTACAACCTGGATAAAACCTGAGAATGAAAAAGTGAAACAAGTCATTCACAAAAAAGAAAAAAAAAATACTGTATAGTACTGTGTGTATGAGGAGGGTTCTAGAAGTCGGTGGTGGTGATGGCTGTTCAGCAATTGACTTAATGTGGATAGACTTCATGCCACTACATTTCATGTTACATGGATTTCACTTAACTAAAAATAATTTTAAAAGGAGAGAATAGCTGGGGAGAGGGGTTTGCCAGTGATACGCCAATCTAAGGGCAGGATGAGGGGCAGATTCTTTATTTTCCCCCCAAGACAGTTTTTTCTCTGTGTGGCCCTGGCTGTCCTGGAACTCACTATGTAGATGAGGCTGGCATCAAACTCAGAGAGCTACCTGTCTCTCTGAGGGGCAGAGGGGCATGTCTTGAAACAGTCTGAAAGTCAATGTACAGGCAGATGTGTAGTCTCAGTAATGACCACCAGATTCTATATCTGGAGCTATTCTTACAAAATGTATTCTCTGTGCAACCTGTAAGCAAAGGATATCTGTTCCTCTGATCATGCTGAGACGCAGTACAGATTTTTCTTGTATTTATCACTTAATAAATAATATAGCATAACCAGTCCTCTATTGACCTGTGGCTGAGTAGAGCTGGCCAGAAGTCCCCACAGTATTACACTGCTCACAGGCCTCCCTCAGTAGCCACTGGAAGGACCACAGGAAACAAGCATGAGTGAAAAGAGCAAGAAGCAGGTGGATCCTGGCTGGGAGCTAAGGTGGAGAAGGAGAAAGTGAAGGCCCCTGAATAGGGAACACCTAATCTCCAAATGTCAAAAATGAATTACTGAAGTATCACATTTCACGCTCTATGGATGCTTACTGGCTGATATAAGCAAGCGTTCTGCATGAAAAAGCCACCTAGCCCAAGGCACAGTAGAAAGGCAAGGGCCACTAAGTCTCTGAGACTCACATACTTGTGCTGAAATAATGAAGAATGGGGTGGTTTGGAAAGAAAACACACTAGGACGAGAGAAGGGCATCTTTCCGGTTATTCTCAGATTCTATTTTTGTACTTCCTACCGGAGGTTTTCAAGAGTAAGCTTGCCACAGAGAAAACCATGAGCACTGTTCGTTCATCTAGTCCACAAACAGGATATAATCATTGACAATGTGGATGTAATTCATTTTTGCACTAATGTGTGTAAGAGTCTTGTAACTTTGCATTGCCTCAGCAACGTGGAGTGCTTCCTGTTGAGGGTGCGTACTGAGGGTGTATAGAACTTCTCTTTATTCTCAAGCAGTGGAAATATTACTGAAGAAAAGGCTTAGGGAGTTCAAAGCGTTTGTGTTTCCATTTACTGAAGTGCAGCTTCTCCATGAGGCTATTCTTAGTGAGAATTCAGCTGGATGGATCTGTCATCCTTTTACAACCCTAGGAGTTCTAAGCTGTTTAAATTCTTAGTCATTCAAAGGAAGAAAGTGTCTTCTGGGTTGTTTCATTGCTTTTAATCCTTGTTTAAAGTTTGACTCCATTATCCACTCATGCCATGGACCACGGCACGTAACAGTAGTAGTGTCTGTACTGAGATGCACGCCTAACCCGTCCCATGATCCTAACAGCCAAACAGTACTGTACCAAGGCCACACAGCCAGTAAGACACAGCCTCAGTGAGAGCCTAGGAAAACACAGAGCTGCCTCTGAATACTCCACCCACTGGCTCACATGAGCATGTTAATTAAAAAACAAATAGACAGAACCTACCTAAAAGTATCATGGAATTCCTGCCATGCTAAACTAGATGCACACTTGTATCCCCAAGGTGAAGTGTGGTGATATATATACAAGGTCACCCAAAGGCCACAGGACAGTCCCAGCTGTGTTTGTCTAATCTTCACAAACATCTCCAGTGCTTGTAACTCTGTAAGGCCCACATCCCACACAAGCCCATGGTTCTGGCCAAGGCCTTTCCACAGAATGCAATATACACCTGCCACTTACTAGTACACCTTGTCCCAGCACAAGGTACGAGGCAAAACAAACAAAAAAACAGCTTAATTAAACCCATCATTATTGATTGAAAAGCCACGGGCTGGACTGGAGCATGGAGTATGTTTTTTTGGTAATCATTTCTGTTACCAAAAAAAAACCCAAAACAAAATACCCAAAGACAATATCCTCTTAAGGTAGTTATTTGATGTCAATAAACATGATAAACATACACTAGTGCACTAATATACAGTGCACTTACAAAATATCCACAAGAGAAGGTGAAATGATGAGATTAAAAACTCAAGTAGAAGTTAGTATGTTGTGTTCTTCAAGGAAATATTTCCTTAGCTTATTATGCATATGTTGGAAATTTTTATTTGATTATTTTCTAACCATGACTGAAATGATAGAGCACATAGATTCATTTGGTCTTAATTTTAATATTTTAAAAGGAAAAGTGTGAACCAAGTACATACAATGTATTTTCCACTTAAAAGTATTTTAATTTTTTTTCATTTTGTCTATTCATTTATTTGTGTGTGTGTGTGTGTTATACATGTGTTTGATGCATGCCCAGGCAGGCACAGCTGTGCCCCAGTATGCAGGTGCATGCAGAAACCACAGCAGGTTTGGGGTGTTTTTCTTTCTCACTCTCTCCCTTATCACCATGACACAGGGGCTCACACTAAACGGGAAACTCTCCGTTTTGGTTATATTGGTGGGCCTGGGAACTCTCTGCATGTCTGTCCCCTCCTCACCCCCAAGACGGGATCACAGGCATGTGCAGCCTTGATTGAATATTTTATGTGGACACTGGGGATTTGAACTCACATCCCCACGCTTGCACAGTCAGCACTCCTACCCACTGAGCCATCTCCCAGCCTCTTCTTATTGTCTGTGTTCTCACTGCCTCAGGACTTGGTTAAAATGGACCTACCATTTGCAACTTTTCTAAGTTGTCTTAGTTGTTTGCAAGAAGACTAGTTACAAATAAATACAAATAAAGTCAGCTCTTCTACAACTTACGTTAGATATCTAAATGAGGCATTTAATTTTTCTAATATCACTGAATACACTAAGAATAAGTGTAGTTTTATTAAAAACGTAGCAAGTACATTCTTTTTCGCCCTTATGTATTTTATGTTTGTCTATGCTGTGCTAAGGATCAAATCCAGGATGCAATGAATGTTAGGAAAATTCTTTAATGCTAAGCTATGTCCTTAGCCTTTGATATTAAAAAGTATTTCATTTTTTAGAGATGTATATTATAATGTAATTACATCATTTTCCCCATCCAAGCCCTCCAATATATCTTCCCTTGCTCTCTTTCAAATCCATGTCATCTTTTAAAATATTAATATATACAGTCCTTATATATAGTATATATTTTATATATACTATATATATGTATATTCCTAAGTATATAAATACCACCTTCTCAGTCTGTATGATACTTGAATAAATATGTTTTCAGGGCTGATCATTTGGTATTGGATAATCATGTGGTGTGCTCTTCCCTGAGGAAGACCATTTCTCCTGCACTCAGCATTCCTTAGTTGCCTGTGGTTCTTCGTCTAAGGTTGAACAAGGACAGCCCCTTATTCAACAACAGACATGTTAACATGGAGGGCGAAAGCTCAGGAGGCCTCCACCCTGGTTATCTGAGCCTGGCTTCACATTCACGACCACCCTCTGCTCTTGGAAACCATGCCAGCTTTTTAAAGAAGTATATTTATCAACAATCCCTTCCAGTGATGGCAACTGACAAAGTTATCATACAAGGATTTCAGAAGGAATGTTTTAACCTCCTTGCCCCTGAAAGACAGGTGGATGAACCCATTTTTGAGAGTTTCTGAAGTGATGGTCTACAGGCTGGTGCAGACGGGAGTATTTGCTGGGTGTTTTGAAAAAGCTTTCCGTGTGACTGTGGGTATGAAGAACATTAGTTGGGCTGCTCTGTTGTAGGACTTGGAAACTTTTTATCTCCTGATGCTGGGACTGGTACACAGGGCCTGGCTCATAGTAGGTGAGTGCCTTTACCCTGAGCCCTTGTCAGAATCTGTAATAAGAAATGAATAATGTGCTAATCACCAATGGTTGCTTTCCAAGTGTTAGGTCACCAGCTGCTTCCTTTTCAAGAACATGTGTCTACACCATCATGGGCCTAAGAAGCTGAGCTGGGAATCATTGATCTAAGATGCATCAAGCCAAACACTGTCCTGTAGAATAAATCCCAATGTCAAAAGGCATAGCCCATGGACACATTCACTGGTTCCCTCTGTGGGCTTTCAGAAGGATAGGTCATTAGATCTCAGTTCATTTGGGGGAATTAATAATGATTAAATATTATATCCCTTGACCAAGAACAGAGAGTCAGAAAGCAAAAGGAAATTATATTAACCTAGACACTTACTCTTTTTTCTCTGTTAATGCCAATCTGTTATAGAAATAAAGCCTAACATGTAAAAGATTCAGGCCCAGAGGCTAGCAGCTGGAAGTAGAGAAGACAGGAGATGTGTGACATCTAATAAACAGCATATTTCTGGGACCCTCATGACAAATGTTCCAATAGCATAGTTGGCATTTTGCTCCCCAGTAGAAATGTAAGGTGAATCATGTGTGTAGCTTGAGAGTTTCTGGCAGCCACAATAGTAAACAGGCAAAAAGTAGCAGATGGCGCTGATTTTTATTCTACGTTATTAGCTCAGTTACTCCTCATAATTTCCATTTCAACTATGTAAGGAATTTAAACATTGTTCTTGCCAGGCACAGGAGCACACACCTTCAATCTTAGCAGCATTCACGAAGCAGACAGGAGGACCAGCCTGATCTGTATAGTGAGTTGTAGGCCAGCCAAGCTGCATATTGAGTCCCTGTTTAAACCCCGCCCCCATTTTTTTATTTCAGAGAACTTAGCAGCATGTCGCAAATACTAGCCAGGAGTTCTACTACTGAGTCACACATAGTCCCTAGACTTACAGCACAAATTAATTTGAACTAACCACATTTCAGTGCCCCAAAGCCAGCACATGTGGCTCCTGGCCTCTGCCATCTTAGGCTTCAGTGACCCAGAAACCACACAGCAGCAACAATAAACAGTCATTGTTTAGAAGCAGTTCTTGTATGCCTGGCCTTCTCTGTACAACCTCCACGAATCCCCCAGGCCTGGATTGCAGTTGTCTTGGCATTTGACAGGTGAAATTATGGCGCAAGAATGTTTAACATGTCCCTGCCAGAAGACACAGCCATTAAGCTGTGCTGCAGACACTGGGGTTCCAGGAACCTGCTGTCAACAAAGTTTGGCATCCTCCTTTCAGCCCACCTTCAACAGAGGTAGAAGACACACAGCTATCACAGACAGGCATGATTCTTTTTACAGGTAACAATGCTGAGGTCTTCTATTGGGAAAGCATTTACAGGCTCAAGAGAAGTCCAGTCAGATATTTAGTGTGAGAGAGTCACATTAAATTTGGTTGAGATTTACATAATTAATTATTCTTAGCTTGGTGGCTAAAACTTATTAATATATACGCAGGATCAGTTACATTAAATTTATATTTTAGAGCAATAACTGATAATGTATGACAAGCAAATATAGCAAGTCTTTGTGATGTCAAACATTCTAAGGTATTTACTTTGTTGTATGTATGTGGTGTGTTCAGATGTAAGCATGTATGTGCTAGTGTGCATACACACATGTGCATGTGTGGGTCAGAGGTTAGCTTGGGAGGTTATTCTTCAAGAATAGGCCAGCTTGTTTCTCTGAGACAGAGTCTTGCTCTCTCTGGATCTTGGAGACCACCAAGTAGGTAAGGCTAGCCGGCCAGTGAGCTGCAGGGATCTGCCAGTCTCTGCCTCCACAGCACTGGGATAACCGAGATAAATGAGCAAGCTACCACTTTGGGCTTTCTATGTGAGTGCTAGGGATTGAACTCAGATCGTCCTTCTTGTGTGGCAAGCACTTGACTGACTGAGCTCTCTCTCGAGTCCCTCATTTTCAAACTAGCAGTTATGTCGGGAACTCTAATCCCATAACTTATTGATGGTTTTCATTTTCCAAACTGAGAATGATGCAGACGCTGTGGGACTTCAAACTTAAGCAATGCCGGAGAGGCTCGAGGAAAACTGGTCACAGCTGATTGTGGTAATAAACGCTGATAGGAAATGCCGAAGAGGCAGAAGCAGAAGGGCTGTGAGTTTGAGGGCAGCCGAGGCTACACATTTGGGGACAAAAAAGCAAATCTCTGGCGCTCGCTGTCAATCAGTGAGTTCTGGGTTCAGTGAGACCCTGATCTTTTGGGAACACTTGCGTGTGGACTCATCAACACATATGTGCATGTTTGTGAGTATGCGCGTGTGCATGTGTACACACACACACACACATACACGGAGAAGCAAGCACACACACAGACATGCAATACACACATTTTTTAAAGGTGACCACAGAACTACACAGAGTGCCACACCAGCTGCACAGCTCATTTGCATGTCTGAAGGAGGTACACAGCTTATGATGCCAAGTGGATCATGGGGGACCAATCTTTCCCCTTCAGCAGCTACAGACCCTCCACGGACATCCATTAAACAAGAAAGCTGGATAAGAGTCCCACCTCACTCATCCACTCCACAGATTTTCCCGTGCGCCCATTGCACACCAGCTACTGTTACCAGCACACATGCCACTGAGGTTGAGAAATTAGTGCTTCATGTTACGTGTGAGCTACCGGGTGGAGGAGCAAGCGTCACTGAAGTCACGCTCAGAGGCAGATTTGCTTTTCAAGGTGGCCTCTACTTCCACCAGGACCTTCGGTCACCTGCTCTGCTCAAACTCTAAGAGAACACCCAACAGGTGTGCAGCTATGTCCCGGGACTCTGGCAACTCCTCCATGCATGACCAAAGGCAGGGTGACTGTCCAGAAAGCTGCTGGGTCGGGTTAGCCTGCCCCCACCCATGTCTGGAGTGACCTTTGCCTGGCAGAGAACTTGGCTTTCTTTTTGTAGGCCATGCCCATAAACAACATTGTTTTAAAGTGCTACGAAGCAGAGACACGGGGCAAAGCGCTGTTCACTTGTGTAACACCAAATCTACTTTCACCCTTGGGCAGGCTGCTACTGATTTCAGAGTGGAGCAGCTGCCCTCTCTGTGAAAAAGCTGGCCTCAGACCAGCTGTTTTTTTTGTTTTTTTTTTTTTTTTCTGGCTCAGAGACTGGTACTCTGGAATATTTCATTACTCAGTAGTGCCCTTGAATTGCCAGGAAAGGGGGACAAACAGAAGGAAGAAGAGAAGCACATGTTTTAGGCTTCATTTGTGTTATTATTATTTTTTTTTTACAGCAGTACAGGAGCTAATCTCCAACTTTGGGGCCCGACTGACTCTCTGTAAGCGAGTTTCTGGGTGGGTATAATTACGGTATCCTCACATGGCCCTTGCTTTCACTTGGTAAGCTTTCAGGTGGAACAAGCCGGTGCAGGTGGAGGTGGAATGTTGGCCGGAGTGCAGCGGAGCAGGAATGCCAAGCTATGCACTGGCTGTGGGACTTCTGGGCACATGCAGAGCCCAGCAAGGGAATGATTAACTGCAAAGCAGCAGCAGCAGCAGCAGCAGCAGCAGCAGCAGCAGCAGCAGCAGCAGGGATGAAGCCCAGAGTCCTACTCAATCATTATGTTAGAGAAAATGGGGAAACATGCGCTGAGTATGGTTGGCTTAGCAACGGGAAAGCTAAACATCCACAAGACTGACTTTCAGGCTAGGACCATTCCTGGTGGGAGTGTGTGTCCTACTCATTGAAGAATATTCCCCAGCATCCTTAGCTTCTACCTTCTAAATGCTAGTAACATGGCTCAGTATGACTTCAAAAGCTTTCTTAAGATATGTTACCAAATATCTTCTGGGGTGGGGATGGGCAAAAGGATTACCTAGTTGATAACTATTGAACCAGGCCTCCATATTCCTAAAGTGTATTATCCTGAGTCACACCTCAAATCCTACATTACATTTTCAGTCCTAACTTGGATAATACCTTGGAAGTAGATAGCCAGTAAGTGTGAAAGTAGGGGACATTTCAGTTGGAGGAGGTGTTAGAGATGAAAAGGAAGTAGCATCTGCTATTATCAGTGTTGAGTGACCACATTGGTGACTTTTACAACTCATGAGTTATGCTAGATGAGTATGTTCTTCATGGTCCATCTTGAGATAGCCATTTATGCTTAGTTCCAAGGGGAATCTAAGTCAAAGCTATCCTTTAATGGAATATTTAAAGTTTGTCTTGGTCATAATCTTTTATAGTCATGTTATCATATTTCATGCAAAAATGGTTTTCTTTCCACTACTAAGGGGACCTTGAAGTTCATATATTCCTCTACCTCCTACCAGTTAATGCAATTAAAATTTACAAAACAAGATTATTTCTATAAATGATGGTGATTACTCCAGAAAGTGCTCAGGCTTTTCTGACTGAAGAGGTTTACCCTGACTGTCTGAAGTTATAATATGCATTTCCTGGATAGTAATTCAATTGTAATTCAACTATTACTTCCTTAAAATTACCTTTAAACTCATAGACTTCAAAAATGATTTCTCTGAAGAGTATGTCTACTTAGACACTTGCCATGCTCCTGTGTGTTCAGAAAAGGCCTTGCCTGGGCTTATCTTCTAGGTAGTACGAAATGAGTGTACTGAAGGTCAATGAGAAAATTTACGAGATGCTGTTACTGCAATCTAGATGTGTGTCGGTCTACATTACATCATTGCTCACCAGTAAACAAAGGTGAGTTCGGATTTCAGAAGTTTATTTGAGATGAATACTTAAATGTGTTAAATATATACAATAAGTATATTCATCTGGTGTCCACTCTGTGCTATGCAGACACAGTGCTGGGAGTTTCGAGCTGACACCATGAGTCTCAGACTCACCCCAGAATTTGCACATTATTT
>CABHPQ010147162.1:3311-16561 GCA_902168405.1 Peromyscus aztecus
TGTTTTCTCAACAAACTAGGTAAAGGGCTGAGAGTTACAAAAGCATGCCAGCTTGTATCCAAGGATCAGAGCAAGTCATTACCAATGTGCAGTAGCTTGGTAATGCGATGGCCGAATACCACCTACTTACTGATGGACCACAGAGAAAAGCTCGTTGTTAACCTGGACGACGTGTCCCAGGGGCAAAGAGTTGGGCAAAGCCACCATGACGGTGGCTTGAGGGTGGCCCTCCTGATTAATCTGGGCATCAGAAAACAAGAGCTGGGAGCATTTGACAAATAGTCATTCAGCCCTTAGAGCTTAGTATCATCTCCAAAAACACAGAGGAGGAAACTGGTATGCATGGCGTTTATACAACTTTTGAAACGTTACACTGACGATATGGGTTCCAATGTGGCTGCCAACTCCAAAGCCTGGGTACTTCTCATGGTTCTCTCCATTCTCCCTGGGGGTGAAATGCCATCCGGGAGGAATCTACAGAAAGCCTAGAACAACCAGGATATAGGGGGAGGAGGGGAAACTCTTGCTGGTAAGACTTCCTGGATCTTGGACCAATCAAAAGCTAACAATTTATTAACACCCTCCTCGGAGCCAGCTTGGTACTTCGCTACTTGAAACTTTTATTTCTTCCAAAATGACTAACCTCTGTTGAATACCCTTGGTAGGCAAGAAGGGGATGCCACAGCCTGTTCTCTTTGCTTTGGGCATATGATTACCTTTCTGCTCAGTGCCCAGTCCCCTTGACCTTTGCCCTCAGCATCGGGAAAGTGCATATTTGTCCAGCCTTTATGCCACCTGGCTCAGAGCAGCACATGCTGTAATCTGGACTAAGTCCACTTAGCAGAGGGGTAGGTGGCCTTCTACTGACCCTTCCTGGAAACCCTTGTATTGCCCAGGTTCTCCTGGGACCTGTGCTAATGGGAACGGGGACAGGATGCGCAAAGGAGACAGAAAACTGTGTTTCCTCTGTAAATCGGGAAGTGGCCCCAGCTGGCGGTCGCCAGTGCCGTTCTCTGCTCCTAACTCCTCCCCCTTCCTTCTGTCAGTCTGAGCGTTTGTAGCATATAACATATTCAACACTCTCAGCAAGCAGTGGGAACTCCTTCCCTGTCCCAGACACCCCAGACCAGCACTCAGAGCCGGTGTCGGCCCCAGGAGTCCCTTACTTCCTTTGCTCCCCCTGTCTTAAGGCTGGTGTTTCCTTACAGCCGAGTCTTGGGCCTTTTCTCTTCTCAGGGATCTCATTCTCTCTGGGAAATCTCATCCTCCAGTGTGACAGTGATCGTCAATCATTCTGAGATCTCTCTTTGTAGATCCAACATCCACTTGGAGGTCTGGAGACACAGCCGGGGATGTACAATTTGTTCAACTTGGAGGGGGTCAATGTGTAACTCAAAGGCTGATATCTCAGGCCGAGGAAAGCCTCTCGATTGTTGGTCCTACAGTCCACCTTTACATTGCTTCCTTGTGAGGTCAATTAGAGTGTCCCAAGGCTTGAGATTACCATCCCGACCACCTCCTCCAACGTCCTTTCGTCTGCAGGAAGATTATAGGGTAAACTGAAGTAAGCAGGTGGAGTCCCAGACAGAATTCTAGTTCTGGTTTGGAGCAAGACCCTCTGAGCCTCTGGAGGTGGTTGAACTGGATGATAGCTAAGGCCCTCTGAATTACCCTTCACTGGGAAGCATCCCAGCACTTCTGAGTAGGAGCATTTTCTAGACCACTTAGCTGATAGTTTTTGCTGAGATGATACGCTCATCTTCAGCAACGTAGCAGATTGCATTCTGTTTATAGCTTTGTCTTGACCTCTTTGGAGGAGACTGGGAACTAGTTGTTGGTTTCAACACTGTCTGAAATAGAGACTTCTGTCACAAGAGATCTACAGATAATGGGCTTTAAGGTGAATGTAAAAGTGTCGCCACCCGCCCCCCACAGCCACGTTTACTTAGTTTTTCCATCTTTCTTCCTCCCGAGACACAGACCAGCAGAGGCAGCTGTGGCCAGAGCACACCAGACAAGTTTCCCAGTACAGATAAGGGAGCCCTCTCCACAGACTGATTCTGTCTTGGCAAACATACTAGATGCAAGAACAGGGCATCTCAGGTCACCTTTCCAATGATTCACCTCTGTAGGTAGAGTTACTCTAAAACTGGGACCTATTTAGTCCTGAGAGCCAATCAGTGTCAATGCTAATCAGAGTTTAAACAAGTCAAATGTGATTAAAAAAAAACAAAAAACCCTTCCCCTCTAAACTTCACATTGCTGGTTAGTAGCCTTGGGACTCCCCATATTTTGCTCCCCAGAAGCAAGTGCTTTCAAGTCTCTCAGCTTTTCTTGGTGATACAGAATTCCAAATTTCAGCACAGGAGATTGAACTTGGGGCAACCACTGTCCCACTGGGCTGTACCCCTCTCTCAGCTTTACATATAAATTTTATGAGCTTAAAATGTGTTCGTGGACAATTTTATACATGTATATAATACATTCTGATCATAATCTCTCTCTTGTCCCCTTCCCGTCCCTACCAACTCCCCCTCCCTACCAGCCCCATTCCTAGATTCGTGATTTTGGGGTTTGTTTTGTGATCCATTTAGTTTAACCAGGGCCATTTGTGTGACCTTTGGATTAGAGCTGTCTAATGGAGCTTGGTGAGGTCATCAGTGGGCACGCAGCTGGGGGCAATGACTCCTTCTCCCCAAATCTCTCCGTGGCAAACAGCTCAGTGCTGAGGGTGGAGTGCCCTCTGAACACCCCATTCTCTATGCCTGACTGTTGGTGGGCCCAGTCTTATGCAGAATAATATGCACACACTACTGTTGTTCACTAGTTTGACCTTTGTTTGATTTCAGAGGAGGTTTTAGATGTCAATCACCGCCTTTTCTGCTCAGATATTTACCATTTCTCTAGGAGATAATGAGAATTTTACTCGGTATTCACCTTATGGAGACCACTGAAAGACTGTTTTTGCTAAGTAATGAACTATGATCTGATAATTAATGATTGTTTACTTTTGTCTTTAATTTACTTGAATCTATAGCTAAATCCCTCTTCCGTGTCCACCATCCTTGCTATATACATTTCCAAGTGGTGAAATTAGGTGTCTATGAATGATAGAAATTTCTTTTTGTTTTATTGATTAATTGATTGTTCTCTTGTAACGCTATGGTGTGTGTGTGTGTGTGTGTGTGTGTGTGTGTGTGTGTGTGTGTGTGTGTAGGTCAGAGGACAATGCTCAGGAGTTCTCTCCCGAGAGTTCGCTCCTGCCACCTTGTGGGATTCAGGGATGGAACTCAAGTGCCTTCATCTGCTGAGACACCTGGCCCCCTTAAATGTCTTCTTCTAAAAAACCCTCCGTTGGCCTGAAAACCATTACCTGGTTGATTCCATAGTTATTATTCTTGTAACCAGGGTCTTGTCCCCGAATAGTTTGGAACTTGCAGTTCCCCGTCTCTGCCTCTTAGGCACCAGCAGATTTTCCATTTAATTAAAACCCAACCAAACCCAAACCAAACCCAACCAAAACGTGCTCGCCCACCATTTTGCACATTTTCTACCGGTTAGGAGATTCATTCAGCCTTCCATCTTCCATCTCCCATTGAACTTATTGTACGTTTTAAATCCTCATTGATCTTTTCGCTTTACTTTTCAGCTTTTTGCTTTGCTTTGCCATTGTGCATCATGCTACCTCTTCTTTACCATCTCATCTGCTGTTTGTCCTCTAACACATCCTCCTTTCCAGAAGCCACCCTCAGCAGGGCCACCAGTGACCTGCTGTGGAATACAGATTTGTCCTGACCACCCTCTTAGCTGCTTTGAGTCCGTCTGCACTGTTGGTGCTCTTGACCATTACCTCCCGGGAATTCCCATTCCCACTTCCCTGGATCTTAGGGGCTCTACTACCTCCTGACTCCAGCCTTTCTGACGGCTCCCCAGGCCCCCTTTCCTGCTCAGCCCCTCCCCTGAGGCTTTTCAGTCGATGCCAGGCCAGGCTCTCTCCCCTCTTCCTCCACACTCTCACCCTGGGTGACCTTCTCCCGCTCATGACTCTGCCCCACATGAGCACTGATGATGTCCAGTTCCCGTCTCCGCCCCAGCTCCAGACTCATCTCATCAGCTGTCCTCTGGCAGTGTCTGTCTCCATTGATGCCTCCAACTGCAGGCATCCAAAGCTGAGCTCATCCCACCGCTCTATCTGCTCTGTCCCTAGTGCCTCCTCTTTCTGCAGCTTTGTGAAGGGCATCAGCACCCACCTAGTGGTCCAAACGTGAGCTCTGTATCTCTAGCCCGGGGTTGGATTTCACCAGAAACACAAACGAGCAAACATAGACTCGGAATACTAAAAAAAATCAAAACAAAACCGTGGTGCCAAGAAAATATTTTGAAAATGAAGTGCCTTTAAAAAAAAAAAAAAAGATGTCAGAGTGCCCATACGTGAAAAAAACAGAAACACTTTCTATTTTCTTATACCTGTATTATGATTTAATATTACTTGTATTTTATAATGATATATATATATGGACATGACCTTCCGGGGCAGAAGCATTGAAGTGCTATCAGCGCCAGCACTCTCCGACACCTTTTCTGCATGCCCAGCCGGTTCCTAAGCTGGTTGATTTTGCATCATTGATAACAATTGAACCATTTCTAATGCTGTCTCCGCGCTTTGCTGTCTGCATCCTAAAGTGCTCGAGTAATGGATGTCTTAACCGACTCTCCCTTGCCATTCACCCATCACAAAGCTGTGATCTGTTTCCTGTGTGTCACACTCCTTCCTGAACTCTCTCCATTGCCCCCTAGTAACATCAGGACAGTTCCAGCCACCTAGCCTGTGTGCCCAGCCTTTCCTAAGCAGGTTTGGTCCCCCCCACCTCCTTAGCACCGTGTCACATACAGCCTCCTTCAAGATTTCCTTTGCTTACTCTATCCTGTGTGAGCCTTACCCTGTACCCCTGTCTCCATGGCCAGCTCGGGAGATAGTTCATGCGAACTAAAAGGAGGCAGGAGATGCTAAACCTATGAGGTCCAGAGAGGGAGGGACCTTCCCCCCACTCCTACCTAGTTACCTACGTGCATCATTTCTCACCTTCAAAACTCATGCAAAAATGCAATCCACACTGCAGAGTATTGAAAGGATAGAAAGTTAATCTGATCATGGTGTTTAGAGGCAGGGCCTTTAGGAGGGGACTAGTATTAGATAAAGTCATCAGGGTAGAGCCACCATGACTAAACACTAGTGACTTTGAAACAGTGGTTCTCAGTTTTCCTAATGCTGCGACCCTTTAATACAGTTCCTCATGTTGTGGTGACCTCCAACCATAAAATTATTTTCATTGCTACTTCATAACTGTGGTTTTGCTACTGTTATGAATTGTAATGCAAATATCCATGTTTTCTGATGGTCTTAGGTGACCCCTATGAAAGGGTCATTCGATCCCTCAAGTGGGTCGTGACCCACAGGTTGAGAACCACTGCTTTAAAAGACAAGCCAGAGACCAGATAAGATACACGTGTGCACTGCGTGTGTGTCACCTCCAGCTGCCCTGCCACATTGGGGTCTCCACGACAAACCCTAGACCCTGGGTCTCCAGAACCCCTAGGAGAATCTGCATCTTGTCTACCTACAGGGAAACGAAGAAACCTAGAAACGGTTTCCTTCTGCCCCAGGCTTGTCTCAGGTCATCACTTTTGTCCCTAACATGCAGGTAGGTTCCTTACTGGGGCCCCATGCAGAAGAGGGGCCATTGTCCTCTTCTCAAAGCTGGCCACAGTGAGGGCATCTTCCGGACACCGGCCCCGCTCAGCTGACACAACCCGTGTCCTCTGTAAACAGTGCCAGGAGAACGCCATGGCCTCCTCGGTCTGGGGCCCTTCACCAGGGGGCTCCCAGGGCGGGGGCGGAGGGCGGGAGAGCAGGAGAGAGCTGTTTGTTTTCTCCTTTGTGTTAACAATACAACATCTGTTCCCCAGCCTGGCAGCTGGACCAAAGTGAAATGATGTGAGCATTCATTGCCCTCTGCTTCGGAGGCTGGGCGCTGGGGAGGGGAGGCTGAAGGGGGTGCTGTGAGGAGCCCCACACCCTCCCCGGACAGGAACAATAGCAAAAAGAAAATCTGCAGCCCCTGTACACGCCCCCATCAGGGGAAAGGCTGGGTGACTTGATGTCCTGGTAGATTGACGAACTGTAACTATTACCCTGCATAGCCGTTAGTGTGCAGGTTTGAAAGAATCGCTCAATTAAAAGGATGGTGTTTACATAGTAAATATCTATTTTGGCTCATACACTTTGATAAAAAAATTGTCTTTATTTACTTAAGAGTAAAGCTGACAGAGGTGGAATGAGACTGAAAGGAGGATCACGTGAATGAGCAAAACATCAGGAGCATCCGGGCTCCCGGTCTGCCTCTTTCCTCTTCATCCACATGATCCACACGACTGTGTCTTCCTCAGCTCTGGTGCCTAAAGGTGGCTGGCTCCATGGCCCTCTCACCTGCACGCACTCTCAATATTCTCTTCAGTCCTGTGGGTAAGAGGTCCTTTCCCAATTCACACCCTACACCACATCCAGGTCCCGAACTCCAGCCTCCTGTACCCTGCTTCTGGCTTTACCGTCTCCAGCTGGTTATCAAGGGCACATGAAGCTAAGCGTCCCTATGAGCTCTTGCTGGCCTGCATCCCATCCACCTGCTCTTTCAGTCTACCTCATCTCTGCTTGTAGTGGTTTGAATGAGCAAGGTCCCCCAGGGGCTGTGGATGGTGCTGTTTGGAGAGGTTATAGAATCTTAGGAAGTTCAGCCTTGCCGGAGGCAGCACAGCGCTGGGAATGGGCTTTGAGGATTTATAGCCGCCCCTGCTTCTAGTCCACTGGTTGCTTCCTGTGTGTGGTTGAGATGTGATCTCTCAGCTTCCTGCTCTGGGCTCTTGCTGCTGTGCCTCCCATGTCTTTGCAGGCTCTATCCCTCTGGAACTGTAAGTGCTTGGTTTTATTTTTGCTTTTTTAAAAAATAAAAAAAAGATTTCTTTCTTTTTATTTTATGTGTATGGGTGTTTGTGTAAGTCTGTGTACCACATGCATGCAGTGTCTGTGGGGGACACTGGAGAGCATGGAACTGGAGTTGCAGAGAGTTGTTAGCCGGCACAAGGGTGCTAGGAAATAGAACTGGGGTCCTGTGCAAAGGCAGTAAGTGCTCTCATTCAGTGAGTCATTTCTCTGGTCCCAAGCTCGCTCTTCTATAAGTTGCTTTTGATGATGATATTTTATCACAGCAACAGAGAATAACCAACTCACTGTGTGGTGGGTTGAAAGGAAATGGCCCCTAAAGGGAGTGGCACTATTAGGAGGTGTGGCCTTGTTGGAGGAAGTGTGTCACTGTGAGTGTAGATGAAATTCTAAATGGTCTTATTAAATAAGAAACAGAGCCAAATACAGAGGTAGAGTCAAGAGATCAGAGCAAGAGCCACTACTACCTTATCTGACCACCTCACTGCCGTCTTTCCCCAGAAAGAGAGAGACCTTCTTCCTGTGTGACTGTCTTTTTATTGCCTTTCTGTTCTGCCTTCTCATGGGCTCTAAACCCAACCACATGACTTCCTTGTCACTGCCTGTCTATACAGACCTCCAGGTCTCTATGGTTGGTACTGGAATTAAAAGTTCAGGTCACCTTGCTTGGCTATATCCTTGACCACACAGAAACTCTGCCTGCCATGTGATCAGATTAAGGGTGTGTGCTACCACTGCTGGACTTCTGCTTAATGGCTATGACCTCTGATCTCCAGGCAACTTTATTAACATACAAATAAAACCACATTTCAGCACAAATAAAATATCACCATACTGTGAGGGCAGGCTTTGAGGTCTCTTTTTCTCAAGCTTCCCTCAGTGTGACAGTCAGTCGACTTCCTATTGCCTGCAAGATATAACACTCAGCTTCAGCACCACGTCTGCCTGCGTGTCCCCATGCTCCCCGCCATGATGACAATGGACTGAACCTCTGAAACTGTAAGTGAGCCATCCTCAACTCAAGGTTTTCTTTATAAGAGTTGGCGTGGTCATAGTGTCTCTTCACAACAATAGAAACCCTAACTAAGACACACTGCTTAACGGCAACTTCATTCTTCTTTACTTCTCTTACTCCCCCAACACTGCTTGACTTTAAATGAATCTCGGTCCCAAATGTACCTTCCTACCTCAGTGACTTTGCTCCCTGTTTGGAGCAACCATTAGCTCTTAGCTGCACATTACAACAGCCTCTTGACTGCTGTGTCTACTTCTGCACCTTCTCTTTCTGTTCTTTTAACTAAAGAACATTTTTATTGATTCATGTCTGCATGAGTGTAAGTCTCTGTGTGTGTGTGTGTGTGTGTGTGTGTGTGTGTGTGTGTGTGTGTGTGCAGGTGCACCTGCTGAGACCAGGAGAGGATGGCGGATCCCTTTGGAGTTGGAGTCACAGGTATTTGGAGCTTGTTATGTGGATGCTTAAATCTGAACGCTAGTCCAGATGAGCCATCTCTCCAGCCCTGCATCTTCCTGCCCATCTCGTCTCAACTTGGGAAATTGTAATTTTCATCTATTCTGTTTAAAACTTCCAGTAATTCCCTATCCTACTCAGGGTAGAGGCTTATCAAGGATCTAAGAGCTTCTTCTGAGCCTGGCTTCCTGCTTGCTCTCGCTGACTTGACTCACGGTTAACTGTCCACCCACCTCTCTCTGCTCTGAGAATATGCCAGGTCCACTCCCAGCCCAGACCTTTTCCTGGCCCACTTTTTTCAAATTTCCGTGTGCCTTCCCTTTTACCCTTTCATCTCTATCCTGGTGTTTCCCATGTCTCTTTTTTGTCCTCATTTTCCCCCCCACAGTATTTGCCACACCTACATCTTCTACTGACTTCCTTTGTTTATTACCTCCTCCAGTGGTGAGGGAGCTACATGGAGGCAGGGGCGGCTGGAGAGTAAAATGGAGGCAGGGGTGTGTGGGAGGCCAGCTCCCACCTTTTAGAGGGTTCCCATGAGGAGGAGAGAGGGATAAGAAACTATTAGATAGAAAGACAGCAAAGAGGAGAAAGACAGAAACACAGGATAGCTTCGGGAGGACCTGGGTCAATACCCAACCGCCTTTTTTTGTTTATTCAAAAGGGCTTTTTATAACAATGGCAAGGGGCGGGGCAAAAGACCTCTCCCTTGCTAGATCAACACACATAGCACAGCCAAATGTAGACCCTTCCAAACACTTGGTAACCACGCACGTGGTCAAATCATCCCCTTATGCAACCCTGCTGGGTAAAGCAAGCTCAGATTCTAGGATCCTGAGTAAGTAAGTTCTCACTAGGAAACCTCTGTGGGTCTCTACAGGGGTGGTGAGGGGAGCTGCATAGGGGCAGGAGTTTTGCTAGTTTTGCGCTTTGCTGTATCTCTCGTCCCTGGAACAATGTTTGACACATAGAAAGTGCTCTGTTAATTATCTGGTATGTGCTGAATTGATGAATAAACCAGTGAACGGGTGCAAGAACTCTGCTACTGTTTATGGTAGAATGGCTGGGTTGCTGAGGGATTATCCAGGCTTCTCAGAACCAATGGGAAAGTGGTTATTCTGGGTGTGACACCTCTCTGCCCCGGATAAAATAAGCTAAAAAGGTAAAGGAGACTTCTCAACCCTGGACATGCAGTGTGCCTTTTGGAGAAGGGTTTGAGGCTACCTAGCGAAAGACAAGAACAAAAGCTCTGTTTCGTCTCATTCCGTCCTGTGCTCATTTCTAGATCAGCTGCTGCTGAAGACTCTCAGGCAGAGGTGGTGCTGGATTACAGATGAGGAGCAGCTGTTGCTCAGACACAGTGCAGCAGCAGAAAGCTTAGACTGCAAGACACCAGGTTAGAGCCTGAATTCTCACATCACGGGGAGACCACTACATTCTCTCCAGCTCCCTTTGTTGGAGACTGTGTTGGTCCTTGGAAGGTGGCAACCTTCCATATGGCATTGTTTCTAGGTTCTCCTTTTTTCATCCTTTAAGAATCAGAATTGAATGAAAGAAGATGCATCAAAGCTGTGCTTATCAAAGCTCCCTGGCACTCTCGTGCTCACAATTTGCTAAGAACTCCCATATGTGTTTCTTACATGCTCTTTTCAATTCTTATGAATATATATTAGTTGCCAGTCACAGGTCTTGTTGGGTCATTTCCATATGTGAATATAACAAATACGGATCCTCTCCACTCCTTCATAACCTGTTTTATTACCCTACCCTCTTCTTTATGCATGGATAATAGTCTATTTTTCTCTCTCTCTTATTTACTCATCTATCTGTTGATGAGCACATAAGTTGATCTCATTACCTGTCTATGTAGGTATCATGTTACATACCTGTTGAGTACCCAGGAGTGGTGTAGCTGGGGCATAGGATGGTCCTACCCTTAATTGTGAAAGCTATGTACTTACAATCAAAGTAGCTTCCTTAATTTATGTCTCCACTGTTTATAAGGGCTCCTCTCCATCCCGGCCACATTTACTGTCTTGTTATTGTTTGTTTCTGGATGGGCCATTCTGACGGGATGAGATGGATCTCAGTGACGATTTGCCATTGGCCTGATGATGAGGATGAGCAGTTTTTAACATATTTATCGGCCATCTGTACTTCTCTTGAAAGGTGTCTGTGCAGTTCATTTGTCCATGTATTCATTGGATTACTTGCTCTTTGGGTGTTTTTTAGACTTCTGTGTATTTTCTGGCAAAGCTGTCCTATTCCGTCGCTTTGTCTTCACTCTGTTGATTGTTTTGTTTGCTGCCCGGAAACTTGCTGATCGGATGCGATCCCATGTGCCAGTTCTCACTGTTGCCTCCTGAGATTTAGAAAGTCCAGGGTCTTGGACTGCTTCCTGATATTTTTCTTTCTCCCTAGTAGTTGTAAACTTTCAGGTTTTCTGCTAAAGTCTTTGATTTATTTTGAAATAATCTTGGTATGGAGTGACAGATCGTGTCTCCTTTCAGTACCCTAGATGTGGATTCTCAGGCCTGTGTCACTGCCTGTACTAGAGAGGCTGCCTTTTTTCCACTGTAAGGTTTTCGGCCCCTTCACTGAGAATCAAGTGGCTATGGCTGTGTAGGTCAAGATCTCTGTTTTCCACTCTACTCCGTTGGCCTGTTTTCGGCTTTGGACACTTAAAAAAATGAAAACAAACAAAAACCAAAACCCAACAACCTTTTAAATAATTTTTTTTTTTTTGGTTTTTCGAGACAGGGTTTCTCTGTGTCACTTTGTTCCTTTCCTAGAACTCACTCTGTAGCCCAGGCTGGCCTCGAACTCACAGAGATCCACCTGTCTCTGCCTCTGCTGGGATTAAAGGTATACGCCACCATCACCTGGCTCTTAATTAGTTATTTTTTGTTTAGTGTGTTTTGATTTTCTTTCCTTCCTCTGACACATAACTCTTCCCAGATCCAGATCTACGTCTTGTCTTCCCACCCAACTGCTTTGGGTCCCCCACCCCCCCCCCCTTTTTTTTTAATCCTTATAGACCAATTTGTGCTTCCCAAATATTCTTGGATATTATTTTATTTCATTTTTTTTTTTTTTGTTAAGACAGAGTCTTACTATATAGCCCTGGCTGGCCTTGAACTCATCATGTAGATCAGGCTGGCCTCAAATTCAGTTTACTTGCCTGCCTTCCCACCTACCTCTGTTTCCCAAGTGCTGGGATTAAAGGTGTGTGTCCTCACACTCAGCACCCTGCACACTTTTGGAGAGACAATTACATATAATAAAGTTAGAAGTATGAGTGATATTACAGACAGTTCTGATACAGCATCATGAATGTTTTGAAAAATGTGAAAAATATATTAAATCTGTACTGTAAAAACATTTATTTTTTTCACTGATTATAAAACAGATTTCAGGATTAAGTTGTGCAGAATACAAGGGAATTAAGAGAGGCCTGGGGACTGAGGTGACCCCAAGTGTTATTTTTTAAAATTGCATTTATTTATATATGTATGCATTTATTTGCTTATTTTTGTGTACGCGTGAATGAATGTGTGTGTGTGTGTGTGTGTGTGTGTGTGTGTGTGTGTGTATGCATACCATGGCACATATATGGCCAGAGGGCAACTTTGTAAGGAATAAGTGTTTAAAAATATGATCCTGTAGAGGACATTTTATATTTAAACCACAGCATCAGCCTTGAGATTTCCTCAACTTTCTTTCTTTCTTTTCTTTTTTTAACTTCTAAACTATTTTATTTATAGACTGGAGAGGTGGGCCAGCAGAGGAAAGTGATTACTACCAAGTCTGATGAACTGAGTTTGATCTCAGAGACCCACATGGTTGAAGGAGGAAACCAACTCTAGCAAGTTGTCCTCTGACCACATGTGTGCCATGGCATGTGTGCACACACATGCGTAAATAAATAAAACATTAAATAAATAAGTAAATAAATAAATAAATAAATACTTCAAAAATTGTTGAATTTATGATTGTGGGGAGGCAAATTACAGTTTATCTTTTAAGCCCTCGTTCCTCATTTAGTAACTGAGAACGGCCTTAGTTAGCCTGCCTCCTGCTTTGAGGCTCACATGGGACCTGTGGTTCAGGGTCTGGCACTCCCTAAGGGCGCAAACTCTCTCCCTGGCTTTGGTCTTTCTCTGGGCCATCTTTTCCTGTGCATGTCTTTCCAGAGAGCTGGAATCCACCATGGCGTGAGGCCTCGTTTCAGGTGGGTTGAGAGTTTGGTGTTGTTTGAAGGAAGAATGATCATCTCTCCATTGTTTCTGGTTCTGGCACATTTTGTTCAGCTCTTTTTGGTCCACGGAGTCGACCTGTCTCATGTGTCTGCCCAGTCATTGCCGTGGTCTTTGCAAATGCTCCCCGGTGGCCTCTGTGCTAAAGACTTGGTCTTTGGGCTGTGGAGACATAAAAGGTCGGGGGTAATGGAAAGAAGGTAGGTTACTGGAGTCTGACCTTGAAGGGGATATTAGGCTCCCCTCCCTCCCTCCCTCTCTTCCTTCTTTCCTTCATCCTTCCTTCTCTTATTCTGGCCAGCATAAGGTGACTAGGTATCTTCTGCTACCTACTCCTGCCTTGATATCTTGCACCATGTGGACCCAAAGCCACAGGTCCAAGTGATCATGGACTAAACCTCCTGAAACAGGAAGTGTAATTGTCTTAGTTACTTTTCTACTGCTGTGAAGAGACACTATGACCAAGGCAACTTATATAAAAGAAAGCATTGAATTGGAAGGTTACTCATAGTTTTCAAGGCTTAGTCCA
>CABHPQ010147163.1:0-53652 GCA_902168405.1 Peromyscus aztecus
ACACACACACACACACACACACACACACACTGGCATGAGGGGCAGTTACAAAACCAAGAAAATATGTGTGAAGATGTCAGTCTAGTAGAGCTAAAGTGAGTGCATGAAGCAAAATCCAAAAATAATTAAAAATGTCAGTGCCCAACAACCAAGCTGAGGCTGCAGAGCAGAGCACATGAAGAACTAAGCGAGAGGAGGCAGGGTCATCTCACAGTAAAAGTAGCATGTGTATCTATCTAGAAAGGCTTCATAAAACACAGTATTATGGCGGAAGAAGTTTGACAGGAATAGTAGGGGTAGGGGAGAAGACTATTTCAGGTAAGAAATATCAACTAAAGGAAAAAATCCTGGGTAGAAATTCCAGAAACTGTGAGGTCTATTCAAGGACAGAGTAAAACGTGACTGATTCACGAAAGACATAATGTTACAGGGGTTTGCCACATCACACAGCAGCGTTATATGGTGTGCCAATAAACTGATATCAATCCATATGACCTGCAGGGTGGAAGACTGGGAGCCATTGAGGGCTACCGTTGGGAGTGGCAGGGTGGACCTGCCTTCAGAAAGCAGAAATGGGAAGACAGCTCCCAAAGCGACCTGGCAGAAGCTACTGGTTTGCAGACAAAAGTATTATATTTTTCTAACTCATACTGGGATTTAAAAATACATCAAATAAGCCTATAAGACGAAGAGAAAATCTTGTTGGCATGCTAGTATAGGACAGAAATACTAATAAGGATTTGTGAAGCATCCAGCTGAGCAAATAGAGGCACTGGCCATGCAAGCCTGTTGAGTTCAGTGCTGTGAAGCCAAAGGAAGACGGGAAAACCTGATTCCACAAAGTTGTCTTTTGCTCTCCACATTGTGCTGTAACAGGCATGCACGCACACACACACGCATACAATGATTACTCACTTTGGTTAATTTTAAAAAATATTAAAACTATTGAGAATCATAAAGGCAAGCAAAAACATACTATGATCTACAAGTGTAGGAACCAGGAAGTCACTTGAGTTTTTAATTTAGGAGTGACATCCTGTGAATGCTGCTTGAGAGAGTTTAACATAATACAGTTTTTCACATCAAATAGGGATAACATTTTGAATGATTTAGGAAAGTTTCTAATCAAGCAACTGAAGTAGTTTAGGTATGATGTGGGAAAAAAATAGCCTGCTAAGTAGTAGTACAAATACAAAAGAAGACAAGATTTTAAAAGGCATTTTCAAGGAAAATAAATGAAATCCCTCAGTTGACCACCCCAGGAACAATGAAAATTTGCACACGTCTGTAGCAGCGACAACACAGTTCATTTTTCTCTCCTTCTAAACAAAATCCACGGGTAACATGCTGGTTTGGTATGACTTCTCCTCAACCCTAAAAAGGCCCACACTTTTCTGTCATCATTGATTTGTGAGACTTCTGGCTCCTGTAGCAGGGTGTCTCTTAGCCTTTCCACAAAGCAAGGAAGATTGGTGAGGAACAAGACAAGCCCTCTCTTCAGGGAAAACTCCAACTCACAAAGCCTTCCTACTTGCTTAGCTGTCTGCTGCCACATAAAACCCAGAAAAAGACCACACTTGTTAAAAAGTGAATGTCTCAGTATCTTAAGGTTTTATCACCCATTCTAACTACAGAAAGAAATATTTTCATACACCTCTTTATTGTTGGCCTATATAAAATTTCTCACTGACTGAAAGGTCCTTCATAAACTTTCTCCTTCTGTCTGTAGTAATAAAACTATACAACACTATAAACATTTTCCATGTTTAACTCCAAGATATGTGGTTTTCTGGCTACAAACAGTAGAGCTTTTGTTTTTTAAAATTAGAGCAAACCCTAAATCCCAATTTGTCTCAAAATGCCAGATATTTTCTCTTCTTATGTTCTAACATGACTATTTCATATTCCAAGAATGTGTAGCTGTGTGAGATACTCACTGCACTCTATCTCTGCTAGAAATGGTTCCTTAACTTAAGGAATAAGACAAACTATTCTGCCCATTGATAAAGACTTTAAAAATAAAGTCCAAGCCAGAGGTTGTATATGCTACAAAGTAATGTCTACTAAAGCAAGAGCTAGAGTACTTTAGCTATAATGAGGAGACAGCTCTCTTAGAACTAGTAAATGCCCACATAATATTTACTTCTATTGGGTCATAATTTGACTTTCAAAAAATAAAATGACATAAAGGACTGGAGAGATAGTCAACTGGCTCAGAGAATACGCTATGCCATCATGAAGATAAGAATTCACACCCCAGCACCTATTAAACAAACCAGGCATTCAGTGAATTTATGTAATCCCTGTGGACTACTGTGGCATCATGGTTTCTAGCCTAGTCCTGGCGAGAAAACCCTTGAGTCCCAGGTTCGAGAAGAGACCTTGCCTCAAAATGAATAGGCAGAGGGTAATCAATGGGGGCATCTGAAACTCTCTTCTGATCTCTCTGTACATATACATATATAGGTATGCACACTGGCACACATGTACATATACTGTCACACAGAGACACACACCATAGTAATAGTAGTAGTAGTATTTAGTTACTTGACTACAACAGCCATTTGTGTTTGTTAGTGTTATTGTGTTGGGTTGTATGAGGTTGTACTGTGCTTGAGATAGGTTCTCTCTGTGTAACATAGAACTTATGATCCCCTTGTCTCAGCCTCACGAACACATTCAGCACACTACCCAGCCTAAAACTGACATCTTAAAGATTTGCCTCATTTCTAACCCTTCATATTTGTAAAAGAAAATACAAATTTAGCATTCTAAACCATTTTAATGAGGTAAAAGAGGTTATTGGTTTTTATAACCATGCAATAATTCAACATGTAGCCCCTCCAGTTAACACTACTCCAAAGACTATTAAGTTTTTGACATGGAAAGCATGCAGACAATTCAATTAACATTTAATTCTTTGAAAATGAGTTTTTAAATTATCTCTCATTTTGACCTTTTCATTTTTTTTTATTTTTAAGAAGACTTCAAAAATAATAAATTCACAAAACTTTTCCAAGCTGCAACTAAACCCATACTCTCTACTCTAGATTTTATTGCAGATAGGTCTCAACTCACATAATATTTTTATTACCTGGCATTTTAATCAAAGATCAAAAACTTCACTGGCCAAAACATTTCCAAAACTCTGTGAAGTAAATTAACTTTATGAAATGGAACCCAACTACATATTTTCTAATGAAATTTTATATTACATTTCAAGAAAGAATGTTGTCCCTTATAAAGATAGCCAATGTGGCTCAGACAATAATAATGACAAAAATATTTAAGAGAAATGTGAGAAGTAAGAAATGTTTTAATACGCCAATCACAATTTCAGGAGATTCCATAAAACGTTTACAGACTCTCTCAAGGGTGACTGGGGTGCAAAATGACAGGGTCTGGAAGGGTCCTCAGATCCTATGTTGTCACTGAGTGTACAGCTGGGCTGAGTGATGACTTGAGAGATTCCTAATACCATAAATACCTGTTAGCATGGGTTACCAACAAGATCATTTCAAATGTGGTGAAAGACACTGGTTTTAATCATGTTTGCAACAGATGAATGTAGAACGTGTATGCCAACCACACAGAAGCCTGTGGGCTAAGGAACTGTGACTTCCTCAATTTTTTTTTTCCAATAATTGTCAATAGAAGCTTCCTGGGATGAGAAAACCCCAGCCTAGGTCACAAAACATTCTAAAATACATATCCTTTATCTTATAGGTACTTAACCTCTCATGATGTTAAAGTTTGTGGCTTCTTTCCAATCAAATTGGCTCCCTCATATTTTTCAGCCAGCCAGCTCTCATCCCCATATTATTTTAAGCACTTTATGTTTCTATTCCATACTCTATTGCTTAATTCATGCGACCATCATCATAAGTGAGTTCCCCTGATGTAGTCATGCGACCTTGTAGCCCCAGCCTTTTTCTGCAGACAACAATGGTGCTACATACATTGCTTGTTTTCACACCAAAAGCATGGCAGCGTCTTCATATTAAGCAATAAACACTTTTTAAAAGATAGCTAACACCGCGGACCTGATGTTGTAAGTTGAATTCTCTAAAATTCTTCTATTGAAATCCTCAATGCCTCAGAATGTAACTGGGTTTGGAGGAAGAACATTTTAAAGGTAATCAGTTAAGATGCCAGTGGGGCTCCTATCAATATGACTGGTGTCTTTATAAAAAGAGATCTCAGCAGGGATGCTAGAGAGATACAAATGCAAAGCTCACAGAGGATCACTCATCTGAATAGGCAGCAACGGAGCTTCCTTTTTCATGGCAAGTATACGCCCCTACCGACACTATAATACTGGATTCCCACCTAGCTACCACAAATGTGAGAGTAATTTATTTTTAAAGCTACATGCTCTGTAGTATTTTCCTTTTTTTTCTTTTTTTTAAATCACAGCTGTTGTTTTTAATTGAAAAGGACTTTCATGCAATATATTCTGAACATGATTTCCCATCCCCCAAACTCCCCTAGGTCCTCATCAACCACCCACAACTAAACGATGCACAGAGAGTGAAAGTTTGAGAACACTCAGTCCTAGATGGGACATCTTCATCCAACGCCTCCACCAGGGCTCAGGGAGCTAGGAAGAAGAGGTGGCAGAAAGACTTCAGGAGCCAGACAGCAGGAATGACTGGAAGGAACAGCATCTTCCAGACACAAGAGGACTGAGCACATATGAACTCACAGAGACTGTTGCAGCATGCAAAGAGCCTGCACACATTCAAGTAAGGCAATGTCTCAGTGTTGAGAGGGGAAGTGGACATGGGCTACTACCCCTAACCAAGAAGCTAGCTCCAACTGACATCTACTTGTAGCATTTTCTTATGTCAGTATGAGAGTCTCAATAAATGGATATATAGTACCATATACTCATATATATGTATATATGTATACATATATATGTGTGTATATATACATATATATATGTGGATATATATAAGTGTACACAGACATATATAGCATGTGTGTGTGCGTGTGTATATGCGTGGGTATATGTGCGATGCTGTGGATCAAACCTGGGGTCACACACACGACAGGCAAGTCACTCTACCACAGTTAGATCCAAAGCCTTCTATCCTATATTACAATAATTTAATTCCCAACATTGCTCTGTGAATTATATGCTTGTCATAGGATGAGAAAACTGAAATAAATTATTTCGTTTGTTAAAGATCTTACAAGTAAAAACTGAACCTAGGTTATGTTAAACTTACTACATGAAATTCCCTAAATAGAATATTCATATTACTCTTACCAGTAATGTTTTTTTCAGAAGACTACTGAGTGATAATTGACTGAAATTTCAAATATCTTCCTTCTTTTTCCTTTAACTCTGTTTTTAAGAACATGGGTAGCCATATCAAGGAAATTTCTCTTTGTAACAGATAAAGACCATTACAGAAAACCACAACCAATCAAAATGCAGAGGTGTTGAGTCCAGTCCCAATGGACACATCTACAATACAACTCCTGCACCTAAGGCTCGGGGATCAGGCAGATGGGTAGAAAGACTGTAAGAGCCAGGGGAACAGAGAGTGTGCTGTGAGACTGTGTCACCTAGGAATGTCAGAAACTAAATTTAAAAAGTTTCACCAATGTGACTATCTAAACATGGACTGAACAAGGACAACAACAGACATGCTAAGGTCAACTGGGGAAAGTCTGCTCAAAAAACTACAGGAAACTAAGGAACGCTGAGAGCGGGAGAAACAGTCTTCCCCAGGGAGAAGCACACTCAATAGACATGGTCCTGGAGTCTTTGCCCTGGAGGAGATGGAAATGGGGGGTGGGTCGGGGGGAGGGGGCGGGGCGGGAGGGGAGAGAACGGGGGAATCTATGGCTGATATATGTAAAGTTGAATTATATTATAAAATAAATTCAAAAAAAAAGAAAAAAATAGACATGGTCCGCCCTGACAACATACGTACAAGAAATATACGCACTGAGCAGGTTGTATTTATGTACTTTGGAATGTGTATGTGTGTGTGTACATATATTATGTTTCAACAATTACTGCAAAAAGAGGTCATGAATTTGAAAGAGAGCAAGAGGGAACATATGTGAGGGCTAGGAAGGTGGAAAAGGAAGTAGGAAAAGGATGTAATTACAATCTCAAAAATAAAAGAGATTTTTTAAGGACATAGGTAGTAGCTACATAACAAACTACTTCTGGATGTTGACATTCACGTGGTGACCTTGGCCCCATACATACTTTATATTTCATCTCAAATATCAATATGATCACACAGTACCCAGAATCT
This sequence comes from Peromyscus aztecus, assembly GCA_902168405.1. Lineage (NCBI taxonomy): Eukaryota > Metazoa > Chordata > Mammalia > Rodentia > Cricetidae > Peromyscus > Peromyscus aztecus. The sequence goes on from CABHPQ010147163.1 coordinate 6,282, forward strand.
AGTTAAGTTTGGGTAAGTTACCAGAATTTACTGATGAAAAAAACTTCACTTTGGTACATTTTAGCATCTTTTGGAAAGAGTTATCTTATAATTAGTCACACTGACCATGATCTTAGGAAATCTGTAAGATATCTTCAGTAGAGTTTATGAAAATTTACTTCCCTAAAGTTACATGCTACCTCGTAGATTTAAGTAAACACGAGTGCTCACAAGTTCAACTATGAAGCATACATGTGATGAGCAAAAGAATACAGTATGGGGGGGGAGCAAGACACAGAAAAATCAAGGAGCAAAACTAAACGGAGCGGCACAAGGGGAAGGGCCCTCGTCGTGAGGAGCTGGACCCCAAAGTCCTCCAAGAAAACAGATAAGAAGAAAGAGCCACAAAGAATTCCTCTACACACTCTTGCACATGAACAGTGAAATAGGATCGTACCTCTCTGGAGACAGACGTCATACAGTATGTCCATAAAGTGGAATCCGTCTCACACTTCACAATCACACCTCATATACCGCCAGGGAAGGCAGGCCTCCTAGGCGAGGCATCACGTTTCACAGCCACACTCAAATACAAGATTGTTAACACTAATCCACAGAAAGATCTGTGAATGAGCAGGGAAAATGATAGGCAAACACTCACATGCAATAAGGCCCCAATTAGAGAACTCACACTTGCCCTGTTGATTATCTGATGTGTTGTGAAATGAATAGTACAGTAAAAATCAGAGAATTTCATGTGTATGAACACAGAAACCCATAACTTAAAAACCTATCTAACAACTTCCATCATGATAGTCAATATTCATCTTTAGTTATTTCTTAAATAATTGTTATTTCTAACAGAAATGATGATTTTTCTTTGAGTCCACAAAAAGTACACCCACATCTCATGAGAAAAAGATCTCCCGGGGGCTGTAGAGATGGCTCAGTAGTTAAGAGCACCGGTCCTCTTCCGGTGGACCCAGGTTCAATTGTCAGCACCCACATGGATCACAACTGTATGTAAACTCCGGTTTCAGGGTATCTGACACCCTCACAGAGACATACATGTGGGTAAGAATATCAATACACATAAAATAAAAATAAATTAGAAAAAAAGATTTCCCTTCATACAAATCCAATTGAAACTGACATAGCCCCTTTGAAGAGTAAAAAACCCATACATTAAATCTTTAGTGATTGTTATACATTTTTCATTTTAGTAGCAAGTATTATTGGAGAAAATGGTTTCATTATCCATAGTTCACACATGTATACAATAGACTTTGATTATCTTAAATCCCTTATTACATCCTACCCCCAGATCATTTCCCTGCCTCTACCTCCAAGCCCTCTTTCAATTTCATGTGTTATTTCTATTAAACAACACACACACACACACAAACAAAACAAAGCAAAAAAAAACATGTATTCCCATCAAATGCTGCCCAAAAAATATTCAGATATGCTAAAAAATCTGCAGTTTACACGTTAAAATGTTTCACAGGATCACATTATCACTCATTACAAAGAAATCTGATTTGTTACTGTCACCCAAAAAGATAGAAAGGAATGCTATAAAGCTATCATAAAACCATTTTGTGAACTCGGTATTTTGTCATTTGCCATTTTTGAGACTGTTGCTCCATACAACCCTCCTAAGAACTTTATATCCTCATCTCTCCCCTTAGCCAATTTCCTAGTTACCACTGCCTTGATAAGCACATAAATAGCATCAAGATAACCTAGAATTAAAAGATGGCACCTATTTGTTGTATTTGGAATTTCTTTCCAGGTTTATTCAGAATATGTGTCTTACTTAAGGTTTCTATTGAAGAGACACCATAACCATGGCAACTCTTATAAGGAAAACATTTAATTGAGTTTCAGAGGTTTAGTTCATCATCATCATGGCAGGGAACATGGTGGCTTGCAGGCAGATATAGTGCTGGCTACATCTTAATCACAAGGCAACAGAAAAATGGTCTCAGACTCTGAGCAGTATCTTGAGCATAGGAAACCTCAAAGCCTGCTCCCACAGTGACTTACTTCCTCCAACAAGACCATACCTACTCCAACAAAACCACACCTCCTAATAATGCCACTCCCTATGAGATTATAGGTGCACATCACATTCAAACTACCATAATATGCTTCATTAAATCTCTAATTTCCATTGGTGATCACCTAAATTTTAATCACAAGGCGCATAAGTCATGACTTTATATTTTGTTATCTAATGTTAGGACTTTCCCCTGAATCTGCCCCTTTGAATATAATGGCAAAGCTATAAATTCTAATTTCAAAATAAATCATTTGAAAATGAGCATTTGTTTCCTAATGTTGGCTTTTACTTGGTTAACTAAGTTAGTAACTGGAGTTGAAAATTATAAAACTGAATTAAGGCCTGCCTGGTAACCTGAGTGAACAGGCGCTACTATGATGAACAAGTGTGTAGTAGAGAAATGGGGGAGGAGGAACAGAGTGGTTCCTGCAATGTGGAAAGAAGCAGGACTTAAAATGAAAAGGTGGTAAGGAACAGGCTGATATGGGTGGCCTACGCTACCACTTTGGGCCTCATGATGTCCAGGTCTGTGCTGCCATAAGGGCCATGTCTGGGTATGTAGACGTACTGCAGCTGGGGAGATATTGACATCCATAGCCTGTGATACCATGGAAGGCTATGCAGATGCCCAGGATCTGGACTGCCACCTGAGACCATGTTGGTATCTAAGGGCCACGTTGTTGCTGATGCCATACCAATCTGAGTGGTCTGCACTACCATCCAGGGTCCATGGTCCTACTGATGTCAGGATCTGTGTCTAGGTCTGTGGCCAGTGTTAGCACCTAGGGCTATGGGAGAGCTGATGCCAGTAGCCTGGGCACCAGAGAACTAGTCCCATGCCCCTAGATGGCCACTTCATAGGGAAAGCTGCCCATCCATTCCTGGGAGATCTGGTCCCAATGGCATGGGCATGGAGGAGTTAACCTAGACCTTTGACAGCCCTGGGAGAACTGCCTTCCCCCAGGCTGCCACAACAGGAGAGCTGGCCCCATCCCTCACCATGTGCATGGCAAAGCTGGTCAGGTTGTCTTGGGCTCAGGAAAGCTGGCCCTGAACCATGACTGAGGCGGGTGGTCCCAGTGGAGGCCCAGACTGATCAACTCAGGTACCACCCAGGCCCACATCCAGGGCCTTGAGTTGGCCCACCCCAACATCTATCCCATCTATCACCTGCTGGAGCGCATGAAGGAAGCAATCCTGCAGAACCATAGCTGCAGGGTTTCCATGACTGGGACAAGAGCAGGATATCAGAGACAAGTTTCAGTGAAGATTCAGTATTGATGGTGTACCAGAAGCCAAAGACCTTGAACCAGACTAACCACTCATTGCAATGAACATTTGCAGGTAAAGCTGTTTGGGCAAAAGGATATACTGTGTGACACATAGCAGCTCCTAAGGCTGCTACAATAAGTGATGGAGAGGAAGAAAGTTAGAGAAGTAAAATGTTTTTCTTTTTTTTTAAATTTTCTATTTTAGGGGAAGGCTACAAGGGTGAAGGGTAGACATGGAAGGACTGAGGAATGAGTGAGATTTGGGTGCATGTTGTGAAATTCCCAAGGAATCAGTAAACAGAGTGATGTGTTGTGGAATACTATTTTAAGGTGTGTTACTTTTGATTACGTTGCATTTGTCTAATTCTGTGAAACTGTGTTACTGTGCCTGTCTAAAACAGCTGATGATCTAGTAAAGAACTGAGTCGCCAATAGCAAGGCAGGAGATAGAATAGGCAGGGCTGGCAGGCAGAGAGAATATATAGAAGGAGAAGAGTGAGAGAAAAGGAAGGAAGGAAGGAGCCAGAGAAGGAGGAAGACATCAGGGACCAGTCACCCAACTACACAGCCAGCCACCAAGTAAGAAACAAAGAAAAGTATACAGGAATAGAGAAAGATAAAAGCCCAGAGGCAAAAGATAGATGGGATAATTTAAAGTAAAGGAAAGTTGGCTAGAAACAAGCCAAACTAAGGCCAGATATTTATAATTAAGAATAAGCTTCCATGTGTGATTTGTTTAGGAGCTGGGTGGCAGGTCCCCCAAAAGAGCAAAAACAAACAACAAGTATGTTAATAAAAAATTTTAAAAAAACTGAATTAAAAATCTTAAGCTCAATGCTAAAACATCAATTCTATATGGCTTATTTAAAATATGGCATAGTGCCTTTTTTTAAAATAAGACATTTTTTTTTCTGGAGTAATTTTTTCCTCTGTTTTAGATGTCTCACGTGTAATATCCTTACTTCAAATCAAGTGACGTACAAAAATAATGAACAACACAACAGATACAAGTTTAGACCCATTCTTCTCTAACATGCTTGAGATTTGCTGGTCTCAACCTTATGATCCTCCTGCCTCTTACTTCCAAGTTAACCATCTGGCTTGGATTAAAACTTGATGCTAGGGCTGGGCGTTGGTGGCACACACCTTTAATCCCAGCACTGGAGAGACAGAGCCAGGCGGATCTCTGTGAGTTCGAGGCCAGCCTGGGCTACCAAGTGAGCTCCAGGAAAGGCGCAAAACTACACAGAGAAACCCTGTCTCGAAAAAACAAACAAACAAACAAACAAACAAACAAACAAAAAAAAAAAAAAAAAACTTGATGCTTTCAAAGTTACAATTTTCCTTTTATTTACAATAGAAATCTGAAAAAGAAAAATAAGCATTTTATATTCTTGAACATAGTCAAAAAGAAGTAATCCTCATCTAACAAAAACAGTAACAGTCAATCAGAGTACATTGCAAAAGATTGATTAGAGGCAATAAATGTACTCAGCTAACTTTCTGTAGGAACACTCACTATGTTCACCAAGGACTCAAATAACAATTGGTGAGATCACTCTTACTCCACAAGTCTAAATTTATAATTCAATAGGCAATCACAAAAAGAATTCTTCTAAAAATTTTCCAATCTTAGGAATTTTGATCTGTTTAAAATTTTCAGCATAATTTTAAATGCCCCAGGAAAAGATATTAATACAAAATTCTACTAGACTTTTTCCACATGGATGGTATATAGTTTATACCACAAGTCACACTATTATTTAAAAAAGAAAAACTTGATAAGACAGACCTAGCATGCAAAGAAATTTCCAGGAGGTCTATAACAGCTAAACAAATTTCTTGGATAAAATATTTATTTTTGCTTTAATATAATTCAAAACAGAAACAGGTATGCCCCTTCTTGGATATCTAAATAATCTATAGCTGTTGAGCCAAAAGATTATTTCCCCGTCATCAGAATATATTATCTTTATAAGAATAAGTATGCCTCCTTGAACATAGGAGGAGGTACAATTCTTGTTACTCTGCTTAAAAGAAAGCAAATGAGCACTAATATGTAAAGAACCTGATCAAAATTTTCAAATAAAATTCAGATGAAGATATACCTCATTTAGGTATGTATATTAGGACATGGGCACAAATTTTTATCCAGTATTATTTTAAGAAGGTATACTGAACAAGAGGGAAAGAAAAAACTGTTAGTCAATGTGATAACTAATTACTTCCCACTTCCACTGGTACATTGTGCCATGTTCCACCCATGGAGTCATTTCATTACTAGATATGTTAATGCTTTCATAGCTCAGAATCTCGCTTCACTTGTTAAGTATCAAGCTACCCCACCACTTACATGGAGCTAAGCAGTTGCTATGGTTCAAAGTGTAAAATGCACACAAGTGCCGCTGTCTGTTATAATAATGATGTCATGGAAAAAGGCTCCAGTCTACTGCATGTCCCAGACAGTCCAGCCATTCAATACCTCCATTCAGTGGAAGTACGTAAGTTGCACCATAAACATTATGGTAGCAATACAATAAGTTAATAAGTTCATTTTAACAATTGCTGTAGGCAAGTGATTGGGTTCTCTCAATAACTCTGCCTTCAACAGTCTCCCTGGATGCTACTAATGCCTCAAAGTAAAAACATCACTTCCCATTGTCTGATAACCTACTGTGACAAGCTATGCCAAGCTCACATATAAATCACTAAGCTTTTGAAAGATGAGTGTTTAAGGTCATCTGAATACATTACCTATATATAGGAATATATTATTTCATTATATATCTACATAAACATAATGAATTGAATCATGGTCTCCAAAGGTAATCGTGCACTATTACTTTCAAGAGCATACATCTATGTATTAAAAACCTACTCGTTTTTAATACTACATCAGACACAGATGTAGAAGAGGAGTCTAGTTTTCTCATTCTAGATTCTTCCATAAGAAACCATTGTCTGAGTTCCTAAACAACTTTAAAAATACAACTATTAAATATTTTTGAAGATTCAATTCATTTTTAGCTCTGTGTATTTGTGTGTACGTGAGCAGGTATGTGCACACGAGTCCTGGTGCCTATGGATACCAACAGATGCCATGGAAAGATTCCCTTGGAGCTGGAGTTGGAGACAATTTGTAAACCTGATATGGATGCTGGTACCCTCACTCGGGTCCTCTGCAGCCTACACTCTTAACAACTGAGCCATCTCTAGCCCCTAATCATTTTACTATATACAAATTTGAAGAATTTTAGCTACACAAATCAGAAAAGGAAATTTTGGCAGCCAAATATGTAAATTGTAACTGTTAGAACTATGGGGGTTTTATTGCAATAAAGATCTAATATATTTAAAATGGGCTAAATTTTGGTCTCAAATTTGATAAAAAAAACTAGTTGTTCGATATTCTGAATCAAGAGTAGATTAACTATGTAATTCCATTTTCATTTAACGTTCAAATGAAGAGCATTTTTTAAGAGCTATAAAGCCTTGCTCTTCCATCATAGTAATTACAACTGATACCTGTGGTCTCAGTGTGGGAGGACCAAGCATTGTAAGGATGATGATGATAGCAAGGCTTCATCTCACCAAAGTGGGACAATTCTCTAAGCACAGCAAACATGCTAATCCATTTCATCTTCAAGTAAACAAATACACCGGCTGCCAATATTATCCTCATAGCTGAAGCTCTCCCATTGCCCCACAAGTGGAAAGTGGAAGAGCAAGACACAAGTAGCCAATGGATTCCAGTACCTACTAGCCGGACACTATACTAGACTGTGCACCCAAAAGGGCTGGACCAGAATTGGTTCAGATATTGAAGGTTTTCAGATTTTGGAATAATTGCATAGAATTTCCAAGTGATAGTTGTGGTGGTTTGAATAAAAAACAGCCCCCATAGGCCCCCAGGCAGTGGCACTATAAGGAGGTTGTGGCCTTGTTGAAGTAGGTGTGGCTTTGTTAAAGGAGGTGTGTCACTAAGAGTCTCAGAGGTCTTTCAGGTCTCAGAAGCTCAGGTTGGCAAGTATGTCACTTTCCCTTCCTGCTACCTGCTGATCCAGACGTAGAATTCTCAGCTACCTCTCCAGAACCATGTCTGCCTGCATGCTGCCATGCTTCCCGTCATGATGACAATGGATTAAACCTTTGAATTACAAGTGAACTCCAATTAAATGCTTTCCTTTATAAGAGTTGCAGTGGTCATGGTGACTCTTTACAGCAATAGAACACTAAGACAATGGTATTCAAAAACTATCAGATGTGGTGATATTGTGTTCCCCAAAATATTGTGCACCCTAATAAACTTATCTGGGGTCAGAGAACAGAACAACCACTAGATATAGAGGCCAGAAAATGGTGGCACACACGCCTTTAATCCTAGCATTCCAGAGGCAGAGATCCCTCTGGATCTCTGTGAGTTCCCAAGCCACACTGGAAACAGGCAGGCGTGGTAACAAGAGCCTTTAATCCCAGGAAGTGATGGCAGGAAGCAGAAAGGTATTTAAGGCGTGAGGACCAGGAACTAGAGACTGGTTAAGCTTTTAGGCTTTCGAGAAGCAGTTCAGCTGAGGTTCATTCTGGATGAGGACTTCTAGTCTAGGCTTCTAGTCTGAGGAAACAGGATCAGCTGAGAAATTGGCAAGGTGAGGTGGCTGTGGCTTGTTCTGCTTCTCTGATCTTCCAACATTCACCCCAATACCTGGCTCCAGGTTTGTTTTTATTAATAAGACCATTTAAGATTCATGCTACAATCAGATTTGGAAACTAGTGGTGTAACTCATCAGCAGAACAATTGCCTACAGAGTGCAGATGTGTAAAGTTCCCTATATCCTAAACTGTTATATTCTGTCTACAAAATGCAAATATCTCTGCAACTCTCGAATCAGACCCTAATTATCTGACTAGTTGTACTCTAGGTTTTACATGCAACTCTAATACAATGTTGTTTAATGTGTGATATCACTTGTATTAATTATAAAATCAGAATTCTATCCAATTCAAGTTATGTCACAAGGTAACAGTGATAGTTAACCCACCATAAAATGATATTTAATATGGCATTTCTTACCATGTTTGACTGTATAACTACAGTTTAAAAATGAAATGTTCAAGTATGCTTATTTATAGCTGAAGGCAAACCCTTTTTACCAGCAAGAGAAACAACTTTTATTTGGTTTCAACTGAGAATTGTTCTGTTGATTAATTACAAGCAAACAACAAAGTTTTATCGCAGTAGTATGAAGCATAAATATCCAGATGTTCTGACGTCTGCTTTAAAACTATGACAAAAGAATGATACATTCATAAAATTTCCTGCTTTCTCCCAATCATTCATGATTATAAACCACATAACTTTGCAGACAGAAAATGCACTGCGTGTTCATTTCATCAAAGACCAAAAGCAGAAGAAATCTATATTCCATTTGAATAGACCATATACCTCTAAAATTTCTGAGAACTCAAGCTGTCTTTCATTGTGTCTTCATGCAGCTGTGAAAATAAAATTATTCTGACTCCATTTAAATTACTCTTTGACGCAGCATAAACACTCCTGCCAGAATACACATTTTTTAAAATCCATTTATCAGGCCAGCACTGCACACAAGGCAATCTCAGCGCCTCTGCTTCCTGCTTCTGCAGAAGCACTGGGAACGCTCAAATAAAGCTCAGCTGGCCTCACTCTTCTATCTTTGGGGCTTTTGCCTTGTGTGTAAGAACCATGTGATCAGAGAACTCCTGCCATAAACAACCACAATAAAAGGTAAGTATGAAATAGACTCCAAACCAGTGGAAATATTTGGACAGAGCTGGCACTGACACCTTTTACAAAGAGATATGGTGATTATGACACAAAACTGTAGATGGACATGTGAACATAACTTTTAGTACACATTAAATTTTTTTAAATGACTAAAAATAGACTATAACTAGATTCAAATTTTATTTTTCTTCTTGAAAACATAAAACCATCCTTTAAAAATAAGAACTGAGGAGCTGCAGGGATGGTGGCTCTCTGCTCTTCTAGAGGTCCTGAGTTCAATTCCCAGCAACCACATGGTGGCTCACAACCACCTATATAGGACCTGATACCCTCCTCTGGTGTGCAGGCATACATACAGATGAAGTATTCGTACATATAAAATACATAAACCTTAAAAAAAAAGTAAGACCTGAGAAACAAATTTTTACCAATTCAACAATCCCACTCATGTTTAAAAAAAAGAAAAAGTCCTGTAAGACAGCAGTAATCAGGCTAACATGGAAGGGGGACTGCTTACTAAAACCTAACCCCAGACAAAGAACTACAAGCAGTAAGGAAGGCAGAGAGCGGGAGAAGAGCTTTCCCTGGGAAAGAGCACACCAAATGGTTTTCTAATACCAAAGCTCAGTCCTGAAAACCTACACATACAATTAACATTATAAAGACAGAGAAAGTTGCACTTATATATAGAAGAGCACACAAACAGATACAGATTCATATATAGGCATGCTCATATATGTAACAACAATTAAAGAAAGAAAGGTCATGAATTTGATAGATAGCAGGGGATAGAGGGTACATGGGAGAGTTTGGTAGAGGAAAGAGAAGGGGGAAATAATGTAATTATAAGCTAAAAAAATTAAAATTAAAAAAGTGCTGTAAAAAGAGTACTTTTCTTTATATTTGTTTATATTGCCTGTACAACCTACTACTCTTTTATAATAACTTTCCTAATTTTGAATGTATAAATATATTTCAAAAATAAATTAGAAAATGAATATAAAGGAAATACTAATTTCAAGTCAATACTCTTTAACTTCCCAGTACCCATATACTCCAAGTAATTACATAAGTACTTGGTACTTTTTTTGTCTTTTCATCATCTGTAAGAAAGCAAGTGCTAGCCGGGCGGTGGTGGCGCACGCCTTTAATCCCAGCACTCGGGAGGCAGAGGCAGGTGGATCTCTGTGAGTTCGAGGCCAACCTGGTCTCCCAAGCGAGTTCCAGGAAAGGCGCAAAGCTACACAGAGAAACCCTGTCTCGAAAAACAAAAACAAAAACAAAAACAAAAAAAAAAGAAAGAAAGCAAGTGCTGGCCTAAGTACCTAAGACAGCCTAAATACACACAGTACACAGAGAAAGGACCTCAAGGGTTGAAGAGGACTTCTCATCAAATCAGAAAAATGAACCAGGCCATTAAAATCCTCAACGTCTCAGTATAGTATCCAACTTTCTGTCTCTGGGAACTCATTTCTAACCACTTGATTTAGTTCATTCTTACAATATGCTATTACTACACACTTCAAAATTCAGTTCAATTTTCCTGCCAGAGAGAAGTAGGAAAAAAAAAAAAAAAAACGGAAGCAGAGAAAGTTGTCATAGGCTCAATTGAACATGGGAGGCAGGGACAAATCCAGAGCCTAGTGCATTGCTGGAGACAGATACAGAAACACTGAACTGAGTAACATGCAACCTACCAGCAATCCAGTGGATTCACATGAGCACAGCCTGTAAGCACAGCTCAGTGAGCACCACTTACTCCAAATTCAACAACTCTCACATGGACACAAGCTCCAAGACCTTAAGCTCTGGCAAGATGGTAGAGATATGCACACCCAACAGCTGTAACATTTGGAAAATATCTCAAGCAATATTGAAAAATCTGAAATTTATGAGTATGTCAGGTAAGACACCAACTAACCAAATTCGGTGTCTAACTGGATTCTGACAGTTCTTGTTTTGTGAGTTAACAAATAACATTACATTTGATTTCTACAGCCTAATAACAACCACAAAGGCATAAGGCTGTTAGTAGTTCATAGATAAAATGGGGAGGGCATAAAATAAGATTAACATGTTTTAACATCTGATGTACAAAACCATTCAAGTCAACAGCACTAGCCAAGTAAGTGAGTTACTAGAACACTGCTGAAGTCCACCAGCTAATTCCAGGAGGGTCAGTTTGCTTCAACTGTAGAAAAAAAATGTATTAACATGGCTCTAGTTTTAAAATCTGCAAAAATAAAAGGAAAATATTCCCTAGATAACACCTGGAAAATTTGGTAATCAAATCATAGAAATCGGGACATATAATCTCTATCATTATAACTTGGAGTATAATAAATGAAGCCCGCTTAACTATAGATTCCTAAATTATATTAGTGACATGCAACACTACATCATTGTTTTGTAAAGGTTTTAACAGATAATCATAACAACAGTGGGCTATCACACAGTAATCCCCATCAGTTATTTCTGGGCCCATCTTTCATTAACAAGTTTATGTACTTTACAAACATGACACGTCAAACACAAATTGGCACAAATTTCAAAACAGACACATACAATAGGCTCTGGTTCCTTTTTTGCAAACTGTAGACTTAAGTGTCACATCAGCTTGCTGTCAAAACCATTAAATTGTGCTGCAGAGCTTAGTTATTGTTATGAATTTGACCCCTAGCCTTGGACTGCTACTTAACTACAGAAACTGTAAATTAATTCTAGAAAATTAAAAATTGCAGACATGCCTCTCTTTGAATCACAGGAGATCCTGAAGCATCTACATCCTATTGTATGATAGTTTGTGTTCTGACAAATAAAGCTTGCTGGAGATCAGAGGGCAGAACAAGCCACTAGTTAACCATAGAGGCCAGGCAGTGGTGGCACACACCTTTAATCCCAGCACTTGGTAGGAGGAAGCAGGAAGATCAGGAGTTCAAGGCCACCCTGGGTTACATGAGAATGAACCAGTCTAAAAGAAACAGAGCTGGTCGGTAAAGGCTCACAACTTCAATCCCAGCCCTAAGGAGGCGGAGACAGGAATATAATCCAGGTAGAGACAGGATCAGCCCCTTCAGTCTGAAGATTTGTAGAGACAGGATGTCCCATAAGGTCTGAGACTTCATAGAGGTAAGAAGAACTCAAGTGGCTGGCTGCTCTGCTTCTCTGATCTTTCAGCTTTTACCCTGATATCTGACTCTGGGTTTTTATTGTTAAGACTAATCAGGATCGAGCATCAAGATCCATTCGTGGTTTCCATAATCTGTTGGTGGAAACTGGGGATTCCCAGTTGGAATAGAACCACAAAAATAAATAACAGATTCGCCAAATGGCACCAAAGACACACAACTCAACATTCCAATTATGGAATCAGAAAGTCCAAGACTACAATTCTCCAAAGAGACAGCTCTGCGTCCATTTTATATCTATGTCAACTCCACGGAGGCTGTTCTTACAGTACCTTAGAAGCCCAAGAGATGCTGGCTCGCTTTGCTTCTGCTTGTCTATTTTCTCTAGAGAATAAGTGATGTGCTAGCCATGACACTTCTGATCTCAATATATATTACTCACAGCTATTGTTTAGAAAACAGTCAAAAAGGAGTCTGGACATCATATACTATTCCTCTAACGGTCACCTATTACATTTCCTGTTTAGAATTTTTCTTCAGCATTTAGTCATTTATCACTGTGAGTTCATCTCTTTCTAACACATAGTATGAACTCTGCTCATATCTCAGTCATAGCGCTACTTGCTACCTTAGTTCCCTCATCTCCCACAGAAACACTACCTACTCCACAAGGCCTATTTGCCATTCCCCACCCACATCAGGTGTGTATTTGTGTGTGTAAATGTCCACATAAAATTTCAGGTTGCTAATGACTTACTTGTACATACTACACTGTGCTGTGTTTTGTGACTGCAGGTTACTTCATGTGTTTAAATCACATATGCCAAATGAAAACACAGCCTTACTGAGAACAGGAATCATCTCATTCTTATGATTCTTCTTCACACTATAAATTGGGTGATGCTAATCATACAGAGTAGACAATTTATTCATTCAATGCATGGTAATTGACTCCCCACCATCAATGTGCTGGGAGCTAGAGGTGAAAAAGGGAAAGAGAAGGCAGTGTCTAATAAAGGGTTTGGGATGAAAACACTGTGAACAACTTCTAACAAGACTCTCCACAGAAAGTTAAACTCATTATTAGTTCAGGAATAATTGTTTAATTGTTTTTCTCTCTTTAAAATGGTACTTCTCAATGTGTAAGCAAGAAACAGGTCAGGATTAGTATTTTAAGACCTAACCTGGAAACCACTCATCTACCTACGATCTTGGAATGTCTTTCAAACATATTAAGAGACAAGAGAATTCCATGTCCCTGACCCCTCTCTTCCCCTAAACCCCATCAATACAGAGAGAGGGCAAATACATCTACTCATCATGCTTTCTTTGAAGAACAGAAACAAAAATGTCATCTGAAAGCAGAAAAAGAAAATCTAACTGGGTCATTCTGCTTCTGTGGCATTTAAACTCCTGACCTGCTCTTGGAATCCCTTGACCCCAGAGTTCAAATTGCTGTTGAACACCTTAACTGACTTTTATGAGCAAATTGCCACAGATAACTTAACATGCAAAATGGCTACATGGCTTTCTATTCATGTCATGTGTCAGTATCTTTGAGGTACATTCACACAGCAATGATTTAGATTATCAATATCTTTGAGGTACATTCACACAGCAATGATTTAGATTATCAAGCAGAAAAATACTCTGATACCTGCAGCATAATATGCTGTAGTAAAAACCAGTCTTCAGTCTTTTCTTAGTTTATTCAAGTGACAGGTACACTAGGTACAAACCCTACTCTTCTACACTTTGAATCCTATAAGTTCAAAAACAAATACTCGGTTGTGGGGGGGAGTCAAATGTGATACCTACATTGCATTTTAAAAACAACAACTGAAGGAAGTGTATGTGAAGCCCATATCTTTCAGTGTGCTACGGGAAGCAAGATAGACCCTTCGGAAGGGCAGGGTGTTTTCCCTTCAAGTCAGACACCCACATTTATCTACTATGTCTATCCTATAGTGAGAAGCATGTGAAGTCTTGCATATTTCTTCAAGTAGAGTTACTGACAGTAACTGCATTAGATCAACATGTACCCAGAGGCTACCATCTCTCAGCTGAAACCTCAGATATATTTGGCCACTTAGTTTGACACCTCTAGTACCCTCACACACCAGTTACTCTATACCTTTACTCCATTTCACTGTTTGAATTTTATGCTTCATTATTACGTGTCTTGTTTGTGTGTGGCTTCCACTATGCAAGCCTCAGCGGATGTCAGTCTTCACCACCGTATCCACTGTACATGGAGGAGTGCCTGGCATGGGCTCAGCAAACATCTGTGGATTAACGAGCATTTCTAAACCCAAAAGCTACTGAAATGTTAAGGCACTGTTCTAAATAAAATCCAAACAGGAAAGGATTTCATCAATACAGGGAGATACAGGTTCCATAAGATGGCAGGCTGATTTGAATAGATTTGTTCAATTTAGCTGCCATCCAGCAACCTGAATTCTATGGCCTTCAAATGTCAACTGCCTTCAACTACATTTAAAGTATTTCTAAGATGGAGAAATGAGGGAAAGAACATGGAACAAAACCAATCTCCTTGCCGAGAGAAGCATAAATTCCATGATGCCATAGTGAGAAAATCATCACACAAACACTTTGGGAGATGTCCATCAAGCTTCCTGTTCATTTTTTTCCCCCTGAGTTCCAGTGGTTGTTATGAGAACATACCATATCAGAATAGATGATACAGAAATCATGATATTCTGATAATTGTGCTCCCCTGGAGGTCAACACCTTATTCATGTTTAGACCATAAACATGACGGTTTTATTTGTTAATATTGTAACCTGTAAAATAAGGGAACTGGAGCAACAACATCAACAATCACACAGCATCACACAGCACCATACTTTCAAAAGCATGTAATGGAAGAAGGTCCCTTAAAAACCTATTTTCTAAAAAGAACCCAGTATTCACTGTATGTTGGTAGAGAAAGGACACAAAAGTTGCATTTTCCCGACTCTGGATTCCAGGCTCTGGGTTCCATAGTATAGGCTGTTGTGTGTAATTCCCAGGTCAGGGTGCAGTAGACAAATTAATTAGTCTATTAAGTCTCGTTCATATCCTGGCACTGATGTTTAGGTTAGCACCTTCAGCTACATGTTTCTAATGCTTAACTGTGCTGCCATTTGTTCCTGAGAGAAATTAGGAATGAAGGGAAAAAGAAAACATGGCTGGGACAAGTTCCCACTGACCTAAAGGCAGAAACATGCATGTGAGTCAGAAGCAGATTGGTGTATGCATAAAATGGAGAAAAACTCCAGTTGATAAGTTGGTGCTACTTTAAGTGATTAGGGGAAAATAAATGGCTTCGTATCTAAGGAAGATTTAAATGGCACTTAACACTCTATGAAATCAACCTGAAAAGGGTGAAATAATTTGCTGTGAATTAGCACTAAAGTGAATGAACAATTTCATATGACAAACTCTGGAGCATTTCATGGGAAGATTATACACTTGACTAAAATATTTGTGGATGCTACAAATGACTAAAATGCGCCAAATCACGTTTATAAAACATCCATATACACATAAGCCTATACAAACAAACACACAGACACACACACACACAAAAAAAAAAAAAAAAAAAACAGGGAGGGAGGGAACTCAGTTATCACGTATCTTACCAGTCACTAGCTACTGCATGTAAAAGACACACATACCGTACATAGTTTAAAACGCAAGAAATGCAATGTTTGTTGACTATCACACTACACGCCACCTTTGCATCAGCAGGCAGGCAGGTTCTCTTAAATTCTCCCCTTCTCTTTTGTCAAGGGAGGGTATGGTACAGTGAAATGTTTTCACCATATCACTGACCCAGAAGTACACAAGAGATCAGGTGCTCAAAGCCTGTTTACACATATGGAAACTGGGTGTTTAAAGATTCTTGAATACCACTGAAAGCAGCAGTGAGAAATAAATAACAGAATAAACAGTAACTCAGTTTACAATGGCACTATCTCTCTCTCAACAAATATCTATTATACAATAGAGTGGTTACACAACGTGAGCACATACCGTAAAGTGATCCCAAAGTCTAAGCCACTTGAAATCCACCCAACATGTAGGGTTGCTCACCCAACATCAGGTTGCTAAAAGGCAGTTGCAAAAATGCCAACTCAAGTTTTCTCCTGAACAACCTATGTTGATGCTCAAAGCTTGACTTTATCTAACGTTCCACAGGATTAGGTCCATTACCATGAAGATTGTTAAAGCATAATTTCTTAAGTTTCTTTTTCATAAAAATCAGAAACACAAAGATAAAAAGTAGAATTTCAAAGACATTTAACACTTGAAGTGCCACAAAAATTAAAGCTCATATTCTTCTAATTGCTCTTCACAATATAAATAGCATGATGCTAAACATACAAAGCAAACAGTTCATTCATTCAACCATGATTCACTCTCCATCAGTTAATGTGTTGAGAGCTAGGGGTGGAGAGAAAAACAGAAGGCAGTATATGCCCATGAAGGGTTTGGAAAACACTGCAAGAGAGCAATGTAGCAAGTACATTAAGGCATTAATTGAGAAAGTGGAGCTGTATTACAGGAATTATGGGAAGACAGAGAAAGTGCCTAACTTTGCCAGAGAAGCTATCACAGAAAAAGAGGCATGTTCCTGTAAACAGAATTATGGAGGAAATAAATAAATAAATAAATAAATAAATAAATAAATGTCTTTGCCAGGGAAACGAGGGAAATGACAGAAGTGGAATTTAAGAAGGGGCAGGAACAGCAAATGCCAAGTAGATGAGCTTGCAGACATTTTTCAAAACCATGACATTTAGTTAATTTAATATTCTAATTCACAATTTACTGAACTATTTATCATGCTTTTGAGAAATACTTACAAGATATATTATAAAAAACTCTTAGATTATGCCAGGCACACAAAGAACTGTTAAATGAAAGAAATAAAAATATAGTTTATAAACTATACACATAGCTTCATTCCAATTTTAACATTTTGTGTATATTATATAGAAAACTTTTTGTATACAACATGAACACTCATACGAAGAAGAGAGAGAAAAATCAATCCCAAGTTGCCACAAATATTATTTGCATATAGAACTACACACAACTAAAGCAGTGGCTTATTTTTATTATAAAGCCAACATGTGTACCAGTTTGGAGCAAATGAGGTTGCCATCATTGAAGGTAGGGTTTCTCATGTTATCAGTGATAAGAGAAAGGGTGCCTTTCTCACCAATTGCTTGTTAAGACTCTTAACTCTAACCAAATCCTGCAAGTCTTCATAACCCCCAGGTAAACAAACATACCTCCCTCCAGGCATAATTAATCTCTGTCCTAAAACTACAGTTTCTTAATAACATACATATTAATGCATTATCTTCTTATATATGATACACGCTATTAAAATGTCAGTATTTCACCATCTAAGAATCTGGATTTTTTTCCTCTGAGGCCAAAAAAAAAAAAAAAAAGTAAGTGTGTGTGTGTGTGTGTGTGTGTGTGTGTGTGTGTTTGTGTATGTGTGTATGTGTTTGACAAACTCATTTATTTATGACAAATTGCCTTAAACCTGTTTCACATATGGCCATGGGTATTTTTACAAGCTCTGTTGAACAGAATCCCATCCTTCAAATTGACAGTTATAGTTTCCCTAAAATATGTCATTTTGAAAGTCGGTTTTTAAATAGCATTTTGAATCAACATCACCAACTTTCTAAACTGTTTCAAAAGATGCATTACACTCCTGAGAGCAAGGAGCATTGTTACATCTGCTTTTACAATCCAAACTGTTTCTTGAGCCTAGGCCATCCCTGTCTATTTCTCAGAGACACATTTCTGTACCATTGTCTCTTTACCTGCCTGTTTCCCCATTTTCTTCCATCCTGATGAAATCAGAGCAAACAGCTCTTCTTTCTGCTCCATTTCTGTGATTACTAGGGTAGTGACCTGAATTTTACCCCTAGGCTAAGCTAACTAAGGGTGGGAGAGAGAAGTAAGGCCCTAGAGAATGCAAGAGGATGTTGGGCCAATGGTCAGACCTCTAAATGTTTATTTCTCAACTGAAACAGTCTTTTGGCCAAAATCTACAAAACTCTGACCTGCCTCAGGCATCCTGATATGTCAGCCACTGACATTTTGATGTAAACCCCATGACACTGGCAACACCCCAAACTCACCCTGACTCTATGAAGTGTTAAATTTCTGCTTCCCACCAGCCACCAAGTCACTACCTCACATTCCCCTCATCAGATCTAGCTCATAGATTTGTTCATAGACATGCACCATTCTGTGGGTGCTGGCATTTGATGGAAAACAAGTGAGATCGGACACAGGACATGGAGCTTGCCAAGCTCCCGTGTATCTTTGAGTTAATTCCATGCGGAGGTAAAGAGAGAAGCAATAACAAAGGAAATACACACTTTCTATTTCTGTGGGTTTTCTTCATTGTCTACAAGGTAACTTCCTTGAATATCTGCATCAAGTAAACCAACAATTTTCAAAATCATTCTTGTAAAATAAGAAAAAATTTAAGTATCTCCCCTAGGTGAGAATAAAGCAGCAGGTATGCCTACAGCTTCAGCAAGAGCTTCTCCACAAAGATCCCCAGTGCCCTGAGGGACACCAACCATCTGCCCTGAAAACACACATACAAGTAACATTCTGCAGACTGAGCAGGTTATAGTTAAGAAATATATGTGTATATACACATATGCATGCAATAACAATTTTTAAAAAGAGACCATGAATTTAAAGGAGAGTAGGAGAGGTAAATGGAAGGTTTGGAAGGATGAAAGGGAAGGGAGAAATGTTGTAACTATATTAATCTCAAAAAAAAAAAAAAGGTGAAACAGTTCAATAGAGTAAGCTGTCCTTGAAGTCAGGGTGAGTGTTCAGTGGTGACAATGACAGCTATGTCACACTCTCATTTGGAATTTTAGTGTCAGGAGTCACTAATTATTTTCAACGTTGTTTTGACTCTAGATTATGAAGAAAATTATGCCACAATAGTGTTTAATAATTCAGAGTCCATGAAATTATAGGCCCAAGTTCTTAAAAGAAGTTTTCCTCCTAAACTGCTTTCAAGGGTAAAGAAAATATATATTTGTGATTAGCTCTTAGTGAATTAGTCATGAAAGAGGAAGTCCAGAGATGAGAATTACTTGAAACTATTAGATATAGAAGCTGTTTTGAGAATTTCATAACTGAAAAGAAAAAATAAAGTCCCCAATTTCATAACCTGATAAATGGATGTTCAGACACATAATGCATCCTACCTGGCTTTTATTTTAGGTTCCCCAAAACTAACAAAAAAAATGGGGCTCAGTTTTAGAGAGTCAAGGGACAGGCTTTGAGATACTAGCATTCAACCATTTCTTGCTGGAACATGAGTTTCAGTGGCTTCTACCACACTACATTGCACTTGTCTGTTGGTGGCTTTTAAAATTAACTTCACTTGAAAAACTTCTTACTAGGCAATGAATTATATTGAGAACAAGATTCAGGCTTTACTGACCTTTGTTTATTCATTAATTTATTTATCATTTCCACAGAATGACAACTAGCTTTATGCTAAATACTCATGATTAAATATACATGATGAAAAAAGCAAAAAAGGTCACAGTGCCTAGCCATAAAAAAATAAGTGTGTTACCAAGAACAAGAAATAGAGGGTTTTAGAGTCCAGCAGAGCAAAGCCCGGAAGCAGAGAGCTGAGAGCCTGCTCACCTGCACCAGCAGGCAATGCAGTGGATTCTTGCTATGGAGGGAAGCTGTGGCCAGCGACTGAAGATGCTAGGAGTTACCCCGGGACTGCGTGATAGAACACACAGCAGATGCCAGTGGCACGACAGGTTTAAGAGTCGCATACACTCCACAGAGAATGTTGGACTTTATTCTGAGTAACCACTCCAAAACAAGGCTTGGAAAGCTCATTCTTAACTATGAAACAGAGACTAGAATGCCATAGTTAAACTTGGACAAGGAAGAACTGCTAGGAAGACATTATTGTAGTTCTGGAGCCCTAAATAACCTTGGCTGGGAATAAAGAGCACGGTGAACACACCTGAGAAATACTGAGGAGATGGAACACAAGGACTCAAACCCCAAGTGAGGAAACAGAAAGCAAAGAACTGTGGGTATGCATAGGCTCTTCCTTCTGGCGTCATGGAAGATATCAAAACACCAGTGCAGTTTACCCATCATGCAACACAAGAAGAGAAGGAGCTCTGATGGAGAAAGGGGAGATACGTTTATTTCAGAATGCAACACATAC
Organism: Peromyscus aztecus; assembly: GCA_902168405.1. Taxonomy (NCBI): domain Eukaryota; kingdom Metazoa; phylum Chordata; class Mammalia; order Rodentia; family Cricetidae; genus Peromyscus; species Peromyscus aztecus. The sequence goes on from CABHPQ010147163.1 coordinate 26,758, forward strand.
CAAGCTTGGCGTTACAGGACTTGCTACATGAGACATCCTTTTCATGACACCCAAGGCAGACCTAGCCACTGTTGTCGCAAAATAGCCAGTCAGAAATTTAGAGATTTCGATTCAGATTTGCTTAGTTTAACACAATTTAAAAGTCTGCCTTTGTGTACAATAAACACAGGTGCTGCACAGAACTCTAGGAAATCCATGAAGAACCTCCCATATTCATTAGAAAGACTGGCAGACGCTACTATTAAACACATGCTTAGTCATCAAATGAGACTTGCGCTTACTATAGCCCCCAGTAAAATAGCATCTATGATGTCTTTTTCACTCTCCAAAACAGCTACTTGCTCTGATTTCTTAATTTCTGTTAAAATTCCAAAGATATTCAGCCTCCAAATCCCAGAATTATCTTTTAACTCCAGCCTCCCTGATTCTCTATATCCCATGAGCTACTGAACATAATGGATTCTACACACCAAATGAGCCACACATTGGTCTTTTTCTTTATGGACTTCTGTGCTACATACTCCTGTGTATCTTTCCATTCCATGTCTGCCAAAGCATAGTCCCAAAGGGTCTCCACAAAACCCAGTACCAAGTAACTGTTCTTCTTCTCTCCGGGCAGGTTAAGGGAATATACTCAGGACAGTTGTTTAAGCCCCATTCCATGGCATTTTCTTCATGTGTGAATACAAGGCCTGCTATTCCAGAGTTCATCTCTGCCACCTCCCTGTCTCTGACCCCTTAACAGCATCCATACCATTTCTTCCATTTCTCTATCCCTTCTCACCCACATACTAGTTCAACTCTCATAATAACCACAAACCAGGGTCCCTTCATAATCTCAGACACTGATTCCTTCATGATTTTATTTTTCCTCTTCTATCTCTGGCTCTGTATATCTGAATCCTCACACAGATGGTGCTTTATATGCTCCCTGTGTTATGTCTCAAATATTGCTTATTTTTGCTATTGCCTTATGCATTAGTAATCTGGTAGCTCTACAGAAGAGAAAAAATGTGCCATAGTTATTTCTCATCTAGAGGTACCCAAGAATTTGATCATAGCAAACACTCTGTGTTTATTGAACTTAACCAAAATGTTAATGTGTTCATATAGTTTTACAGCCAAATCAATTCATCAGTGACCCACTAGGAATGAACAAACTGGTCTGTATACAAGAGCTGTAACTGTCCCTTCCATATTGCAAGCCTGTGATGTGTACTTATGTCCAGATCATTGATTTCATAAATCATTGTTGATATAACTTAAGAATTTGGGGAAAATGGACTATATATAAATAGTTTTTGGATCTTGGGAAAAATACATTTTTTAAAGTAAATCTTACAATCCTACCAAAGGTGAAAAATACCCTTTAACTTTCAAAGTAATGTGACATGGCTTAAATTGCACTTTATAAATAAATAAATAAAATATCAGAACGTAAGTTAATTAGAGATAATCTGTCTTCTCTATGTTATCTACTGGATTTTCACCTATGCACACCATTCAAAGGTACTATTTTTCACTATGTTTTTAAAACTGCAAAAAGCAAAGGTAGCCATTTATAATTCACATGCATACATAAACAGAGAAACACAATAAATCAATATAACACCAAAAGCTTCAATGAAAATAGTGACAGCTTTAAAATATGCAACCTAATATATAGCCAAATAACTCACAAAACTCAGCATGCATTGCTGACTTTGGACATGATCACCAGATTTAACAAGGTGTTCTTGAGAGAAACAAAATAAGGCAGGTCCCTGGAGCATCCACTCAAGATGGCAGATGCATCTGAACTCGAGGGCAAAATCCTCTAGGCTAATATTGTGCTTGGCACTAAATAAAAATTGTAACATTTAAATATCTTATTTAAGTAATACTCTAGAAATGTAGAAAAGCACTTCTCAAAATGCTGAGCACCAAATATAAAAGAAAAAACAAAAGAATCTAATGCCTAGAGATGATTATACAATTGCTATGCATAAGAAAAAGTAGAATATAAAATTTGCAAGCCTATAAAAGATCTATGTAGATTAAAAACTATTAAGTACAATATGATGAACCTGGAGGAACACACCTTTCATCAATAGTGTTTCCCAAGCATTCATCATGAAGCCATACTTATCAAATATGTAATTTTCAGAAACACAGATGGAAGGAAGGGAGGAATTTGTGCCTAGCAGGGAATCTCTGCTGCATGAAATCAAACTGCCGCCAGCGACATTCACTGAATCATTCTGAAGTCCTGAATACTGCCAATCAACATCTGGAGCAACTGAGAAAAGCTATTTCCACCAACATCCATCACTATCACATAATTCACCTTTTAAAATCTTGGGTTTTTTTTTTCCCTGTATCTTTCTGAACAGATGGATAGAGTCCTTATAACTACCCAAACTCCCAGTAAGACATCCTAGTACATGACCAAGTTGCAAAACATTTCTGTGATTCTCTTTACATTTGAATTTGGTATGTGCTTAGAATTTTTAAGGCATCAGTTCTAACTTGTTCTAACACTAGGTGAAAGATTGGGTTGGTCTGTGAAACTATTCTCAAACGATGTTGTTAAATAAGAAGCACAGGCTATGACTGACTAATGTTAGGAAACCAGTACACAATCAATAGAAACAACAGTGAAGCCCAGCGAGATGCCTCAGCAAGCAGAGGCACCTGCTGCTGCCTGGCTTGAGTTCACTCTCCAGAACTCACATGATCAAAGCAGAGAACAAACTCCCTCGGCTTGTCTACATGCAAGCCATGGCTAGTGCAGGCCTGAACATAAAAAAATAAATGTCGAGGAAAAATGGGGATAGACGAGTTCACCAAGATAACTACTTATCTTCAATGTCATTTATATTTGTGCCTTATTTCTGGTTATAGGTCAATGGGAGAATGACTAACCTTCACTCCTTTGCCTCCCCCCTTTTTCAAAATGTCTATCATTAAAAATCCTATTTCTCAGGGCCGGGGATGGCTCAGTTGATAAAGGGTTTGCTGCACAAGATTGTGGACCTGAGTTCAGATAACAACTCTAATATAAAAATCAGGTGTGATAGCATGCACCTGTAATCCCAGAACTATGGGGGGTGGGGGCAAAGACATGCTGACCCCATAGCTCTATTGCTATCCAATCCAGCTGAAACAGCAGTTCCGAGTTCAGTGAGAGGCCTTGTCTCAAAAAGTAGAGTGGAAAGCCAACTGAGGAAGATATCCCAGCCATCAACCTCTTGCCTCTATACAGGGCCATGTGAGTGAACATACCCACACACACCCATGTGGTACATGCACACATGTACACATACAATCATGTGCCAATTATATTTCTGGAGTAAAGTGAAAAGGGAAAGGTAGATACAGACTGTGAGAGATTCTAAGTGTATCTGACTCCTACGCTGTTGGTACTGGAAGGACAGACATCCCTAAGTTCACTGGGGTCTGGCTGATGGCAGTGTTATTAGGAGGAAAAAGTACAGTACGTTTCTGATCTAATAGATGTGATGGGCTTGCAGTTCTTTGAATCATAGTGAAAAACAGTGAATTATTCATCCAAGAGTAACCAGTAGACACTAGGTCTTCCTTTAGGTTCTCAACTCCTTACAGTCTCTTGCTGTAAGGAGTTTACAGTATTTTTACAGTAAATGCTGAGAAAATAATTATAATACAAACGCCTTTTTATTAATACTGTTTTTCTCCAATATAAGAGTAAGAGCTGCCTAGAATTCTAGGTGGAAGAAGTCACAATATGAGGCACAGTTCCGGCAAAGTTCTAATTTACCTTGTGCGTCTCATGAAAACGGAAATAAAACAATTAAAGTTGCCAAACAGGAGTGATCCATATATGTTCAATGAATGTTTTGAGTGCCTAAGGGTAGAGAGAAAGAAAAAAAAATCATTCTCAGCAAAACCCTGCACTTTCAGCTGAGGCAGGTCCAAGCCCCGCCCACTGCGTTAACGCCCTGCCAGGTGTCCCACCACAGGCAATGGGCTCCAAGAAGCCAGTTCACACACCTGGGGGAGCTCCGACCTTTTTGGAGAAGGGGATGGGGGATGGGCTGGGGCGGAAGGCTGGGGAGGAGCAAGAGAAGGGATGAGGTGGGGATCTGTGGTTGGTATGTGGAATGAATAAAAAATTTCTTAATAAGGAAAAAATAAAGAGTTCTCAAAGGCTAAAAAAAAAGAAAAAAAAATCATTCTCAGAAAGGCCAGGAATTTCTTCCAAAACTGAAAGCAAATAACTGAACCCCCAAAACAACATATGCTAGTCAAGACATAACAACTTTAAAGTGGATCCCATAATAAGAGGAAGCAACTCCGTGCCAAGGCACCCTCCAGAGCAGTCTCCCCATCCTTATATTAACTGCATACTATATATTTCCCCAAGACCAAGTCTGAACATGAGTCAGACCTTTACAAGATTACTAAAATCTAGAACATGAATTATCTTTGAGCTGAGTGATAATCTAATCGAGTACATTTCAGACTGTGCCTAGGGTGTGGTAACTAGAGACACCCTCTCCTACTATCCCAGCTCCAAGGACAACATATCTCATCTTATCTATTATGTAAGCATAGCTTCTGGAAATGACTTCATCTGAACAGCTTTGTGACTAAAAGAATAATTGAACTAAACTCATGATTATTCAGTTGGAAAACAAATCCAAGAAGGTGCACACATCTAGTGGAACTCCATAACTTGAACTCAAGCCGTATAGTTCATTCAACAATTATTGACCACCTAGTATTAGCAGGTACCACCTAGAGTGGGGTCTGAAGACACCAATTACCAGCAAGCTCAGCATCAAAATAATGTCTTCAAGTTAAATACTTCCTCTCAGGCTGGAGAATCAACTCAGCTGTTAAGAGCATGTACTGTCCTTGCAGAGAACACAGGTTCTGTTTCCAGCACTCACATACCTCATAATCATCTATAACTCTACTGACTTGACATTTGATTGTAACATAGGTATCCAACTGTCTTAAAATTCACATTTCTCAGGGGAGTCCTTGCCTTGGAGGAGGTGGAAATGGGTGGTGGACTGGGGGGAGATGGGGGGGGAAGGAGGGAGGACAGAGGAATCCGTGGCTGATATGTAAAATTAAATTCATTATAAAATTAAAAAAATAATAAAAAATAAATAAAGGTCAAAGCACAAAAAAACCCCAAAACTCTGATTTCTCATCTACAAATAGGAATAGCATATGATACTCCTACAATACTAATAGAGATAACAATATATAAAGTAAACTCATGAAGCTACTGTATACATACAGGCATATGTATTCATTGCAGAAATCATATTATCTTCTAATTAATAATTTTAACTGAAGACTTTTATGCATTCAGATACTAAAGATACGAAGTTTTGTATTCATCATAAAATTTCACCACCATGTCCATAAAAATACAAAAATCCAGTGAGTTTAATTATAAATCAAAGTGGATAAAAATTAGTTATACAGAAAGCTAAGTTGCAAGACTATAGCACTCTAGAAAACCATGGTGGGAAATGTATCAATAACACAGCATTTCTGATTGATCTCATTGGGATATAGGGACCGAACAACAACACACAGCTTTGTGTGTGTTCTTCAATTTGTCCTTCAGAATCCAAAATAGAGGGGAAATTTTAGCACAGCCTAAAGAAGACACATTGGTAATGCATAAAACAAGGCATAAGTTAGTTGGGTTTGAGTCTTTAGCAATTTAAGCTCACAGAAGTTGGAAAGGTAGCTTAATGTTTATCATAATAGAGACTAATAAACTTCATTTTATGGGCCATACTATAAAGTTACTTCTTATTCAAATAAAGGTATATCAAGGAACCATCCAGAGATAAAGTGCCGGTTTCTAGTACTCATCTACTATACAGTGAAGAAGAGTATGCCATCTAAACATCAGAGTTTATGCTGCATAAAATAACTGAGATGAAAAGTTCCCTACAGCACAGTGATGTATCAATCACCACCACGACTTTCTCCCTAGTTCAGATTCTGCAATCTTAGAACCAACTTTGGAAGGACAAAAATGATATTGAGGCTAATAGAACAATAACAAGCCACTTAAATACATCCTATAGTCTGAGGAATCAAACCAATTTAGCCCTTCACATGTATTGTGTTGTCCACATCACTCATTGCTGTTGAGTTAGTTGTGTAACAGAACAGCAGACAGGCAAATCACCCACACACACTGCACACATCCCAGAAAGAGAATCTGTTATGTACATATATAAGAGAGATGGCAACAAAATGTCAATGGTAAGTGGTTTTCATAAAGAGCTGGTATCCAAGATTTATTTGAAATATTAGAATTTTTAAGATTAGCCTATATCATCTACTTTAAAAACCGTACTTTTCTCCTTTACTAATCTCCTCATATAATACATCAAACTTTGCAAAAATCATCAACATGTAATTTTGTTTGAATACTGGCATTCTATAAGGAGACTGGATGTATTCCTTCTTCTCTTAGGAAACAGCATTACTATTTCAGATCTGCTGAGGTGTAGCACTCAAATTCTGATCACATTTCAACATTAACCAAGCCAACAACAACACTTTGTGATGCCATGCTCTACCTTGAGAATATCTGTCCTCAGTGGATAGTGGATGGACAGATTTAAAATGCCAACTAGATGCCAAGATAGCCTGGAAAAAAGCAATGTTCAGCTGGGTCAAGCAGTATAAATTTCAATTTGACCAACACAACTGTGTCTTAAAAGTTCAAGAAAGTTACTTTTAGAGTAGATTGTGGAATGGAATGGTTAATAACTCAAAAATATGCTTCCTTAACCTTCTCTGAAGAAAAGATAAGGAAAGCACACAAATTTGAACACATTGTTCCAGGACTAAATGTTCACAGATATCCACAGTGAGTTCTCCCTCCTTGAAGGAACACATAAAAATATTAGTTAGTTGCATTTCTTTCAACCACTTGGAAAATGGTAACTCACCAGTGCTAAGCATAAAGTGTAGCACAGTTTCTGATTTCCCCAAAAACGTAGTCCAGAGAGTCTTCTCTGAAAGTGAGTCACTGTTTAAAATCAGGTGGCATCTGGCATGTTTTGTGGCTCTGCTTTCACTCTTGGCAACACTAGCTCTCCCTAGGATTCTCTAAAACTTACTCTCTGTGTTCGATATGTCCTCACTCCCCCAGCCTCTGACATAGGGCTTCCCTCGTCAGGGATGCCGATCCCACATGGAGCCCATAAAACAATGAGTGGGAGGCCTTGGCACTGCACTCAAAGATCTTTATAAAACAGCATAGTGCACTGTGTGAAATGTGACATGTGGGGAGCCCCTGTAAAACACTTTAATAGAAACCCAAGGCTTCTCCTGGAAAAGGCTGAGAAAACAGGCACTAGTTTGACAATTACTGGGGCTAGTTAACAAGAGACAATAAGCATTTAAAAATAATCAGAAAGCAATAAAACTCTTAAAAAAAACTCTAGGCAATAAGTTTATGTTTGTAAAAGACAATGAAAACTACTCATTGTAAAATGAAGCTTTCCTTATATATTGAACAAAAGCATAGTTGTTTTTTGCTTCTATTTAGATGGGTCAGAATACCATAAAAGTCACATAGAAGAAAAATGCTTTTCCTTTCTCTACATCAATCACATCTGTTTTTAACTTCATATTAGACATAATTGCCCACTACGAATAGTAAAAACATGAAAGTGCATATTTTCTCCACTAGGGGCGCCAAAATCCACCATAGTACTATAGAAATGTATGAAACTTTTAATATCTTAAAACAAAAGACTATTGATGTCAAAGAATTAAACTAACAAATGACAACACTGTCTCTATTTTTATTAACTACCACTTGACAGAGTTGAAAAAATTGAGTCAGGAAATCTTATTATAGTAATACAATCTTAACCTTTAGCAGGTAGCATTTTTAGAATATTAAATAGTCTTATGTCACATGTCCTCATCCCCCATTCCCATGCCAAGAGCTTGATGTCTGCATCACATAATTTATTGAGAGAAAAGACAGTATACTAAACACTGTTCATCCTTGTGGAGAAAGGAAGGCTGGGTGAAGGCAAGAAGGAACACGGTCATGGGAATCTGATAAAGAAAGACAGAAAAGGAAATCGAATTTAAGCGACCCGACAAAATCTTCCTGCCAAAGCTGAACCTTTGTAGGGACTAGAAGACTCTCTCTGAAAAATATCTAGCTTTTGTCAAATTTATTATAATAGAAGATATAAAGTTATGGCAAAATAGCAAGGGTGAATCTGTGAATAATTTATTTCTGCTAGGTTTGTGTACAAGGCTACCATGCTGTATTGCAACTGGAAATGTTTTATCATTTATAAGCATTTCTGAAAATCATATTCTGAAAATAATTGTCCTAAGAAAAGACTGAGTGTCAGCACAATTCTTTCCCTACAGGACAGGGAATGTTAATGTTGGTTGGAAGAGGGGCATGACAGCGTATCTCACACAGTATATCTGAAGGCGTGACTTGGGTATAGATTTAAAGGATAGAATATCTCCTGTGGCCTCCTAGAATATAAAGACATGAGAAAGCTGTCAGGTCCCAGAGGCACAAGAGCCAAAAGAGAGTGGCATTTTTCAAGTTTTCAAAACTAAAGACAAAGAGCTAAGATCATGGGCTTCAGTATTATGTCCCTTCATGATGATCCCAAAGATCAGATAGGACCAGGTTCATTTCAGCAGACATACCTAAACTCCCCTCAAGCCGTGTTCCCAGTAGCAGGGGAACTGCATCAGAAAGAACACTGCAAGGACTCACTGCAACACAGGTTCCCTCTGACAGGTACAGATGGCAGAGTACAAAATGACATGAGAAATACTAAGAGAAAATACAGGATGAGCATTTTGCACCTAAGAAAATTAGCTACACAAAAATGGCTTGATCCTAAAAAGACTAAGCTACCTAGACAGTAAAGTTAATATTTTAATAATCAGCTGTTCATCAAAGCGAGCTTGAGGGAAGGTAAATCCATTAATACAGAAGTCTTGGTTCTTCACGTGAAATAATGAATGAAATTACTCTTGTGGTACTCACCGTTTAAGATGAGTCTATATGTGAGAATAAAAAACTTGATTTCTTATTGCTACTGTGATGCAAGTATATTTCTACAGTTTTTATAAAACGTCTTCAAGACTTCATACCAGACAACAGGAACTAACACTCCCCAATAATTTAATTGAAAATCCTTCTGGTGCTGCTATTTGTGGGTTACTAAGAAAGTAATCAGTTGTGATTACATAGAAACACAAACAAGTGGCAACTGTGAAGTACTAACTAGAATTTCTAACCAGTCAAACCTGAGAACTGGGTTTTGTAATTTGTATCATCTCTTTAATTACCTTCATGCTGTCAAGTAAATGTCTTGATTTCATAAGTAGCCATTTAAGGAGAGGATATAACATTTGTCAAACTGAGTGACTATATTCAATTTTAAAATAAATTTTGAAACTTGTCCTAAAAATCAAAGGTCAATCTGGGTATACTTTTATGCACCATGGAGGAAGGGATAAGAATTAGTTACAATGACTCAAAATGATTGTGATAGCTATCTATTTTTCTGCAGGTATTAAATTTTCAGTGGCTTTTTCAGAACAAGAATCAAATCACTCATGTTCTTTCCAGGCTATGGTTTTAGTTAATTATAAAATGAAGAAGGAATAATGGCAACTAGAAAAAGTCAATGATCATGAAGGATGATCAAATACACAGTTTTAAAGATTTCAAGGCATGACAGTTAATTTAATTTCTAATGATGCTTTTGAAGCTACAAATGCAAAAGTCAAGACATTTCACTATGGCAACCTGTCAAGGTCAAGAGGTCACACACATTTTTAAATGTATGGGTTTATTATCATCAATCATTTTTAAATGACCTTCTACAGCAAATCTTCCAGTTTTGAATAATCAAAATTTTCCTAAGAAATACCATGTGATCATTAGTTTTACTATGCCCCATAATAAGAGTTTTGTATGATGTATTATAACATAAATATATGTGCACTATGAAAGTCATCTAACACTTCACAATGCTAACAGAACATATAAGCTTTTTTCAATTACCTTTTCCCTAAAAATAAGAGTAAATATATTTTCACTTTAATTATTCTGTGTTGTCACAGTCCCTAATCTCCATACTATACTGTCAACTTTATTTGGTCACTCACTCTAATAATCAGGTCTAAATCTTATCATCGACCCCAATGTTCCACCGTTTGCATGAGACAAAATTAACTTATTCCAATACATTAGAGAAACCATCATGTCCTCTCATTACAGTCCACTCATCCAACTGTATCCACTACGCCTATCCATTACCCATACTGGAATCTTGGGTTTAATCCACCTCGATTCTCACCACATCCATAATCTTTCTCCTTCCTTGTGGACTTATCTGCCATTAAGCACTAGCATTCTTTAGCTCATTACTAGGACCTCCGATCAACTAAAGCTAAGTAAGCATATCACTGCTAACAGGTTCAATTACGCAGAGCCTATGTCTGAGCAAGACCTGTCTCCTGAATATTGGGTCTGTACATTCTAAACCAATGTGACAAGACCTAAGTCATATGTTCTACATGAAAACCCAGGTCCTTTTTCAGTGTTCTCAAACCCCTAGCTCCATCTCACTTATATATTTTTTTATTATTAAGAAATTTTCTGTTCATTTTACATACCAACCACAGATGCCCCTCTCCTCTCTGCTCCCACCACCCCCCCCCCCCCATCCCCCCCCCCACCCACCCCTCATTCCCACCTCCTCCAAGGCAAGGACTCCCCTGGGGAGTCAGCAGAGCCTGGTACATTCAACTGAGGCAGGTCCAAGTCCCTCCCCCTAAAACAAGGCTGTGTAAGATGTCCCACCATAGGTACTGAGTTCCAAAAAGCCCATTCATGCAGCAGAGACAGACCTGATCACACTGCCAAAGGCCCCTTAAGATCAAGCTAAACAACTGTCTCACCTATGCAGAGGGTCTAGTCCAGCCCCATGGGGGCTCCACAACTATTGGTCCACAGTTCATGAGTTCTGACTAGTTTGGTTTGGTTGTCTCTGTACATTTCCCCATCATGATCTTGAGGCACCTTGCTCATAGAATTACTCTTCTCTCTTTTTGACTTGACTCCTGGAGCTCGACCTGGTGCTTGACTGTGGATCTCTGCATCTTCTTCCATTAGTTACTATATGGAGGCTCTATGATGACAGAGTTTTCACCAATCTGATTACCAAAGTAGGCCAGTTCAGGCACCTTCTCCACTATTGCTACTAGTCTAAGGTGGGGTCATCCTGTGGATATCTGGGAATTTCCCTAGCACCCTGTTTCTCCATGTTCCCAGAACATAAGGATGTGGTGGTATTGTGTTCCCCGAAATATTGTGCACCCTAATAAACTTATCTGGGGTCAGAGAACAGAACAGTCACAATATTAAACATAGAGGATAGGCAGTGGTAGCACACGCCTTTAATCCTAGCATTCCAGAGGCAGAGATCTACCTGGGTCTCTGTGTATTCAAGGATACAGCCAAGCATGGTGACTCACGCCTTTAATCCCAGGGAGTGATGGCAAAAAACAAAAAGGTATATAAGGCATGAAGACCAGAAACTAGAAGCTTTTGGCTGATTAAGCTTTTAGGCTTTTAGCAGCAGTTCAGCTAAAATCCATTTGGATGAGGAAACAGAATCAGCTGAGGAATTGGCAAGGTGAGGAAGCTGTGGCTTGTTCTACTTCTCTGATCTTCCAGCGTTCACCCCAATACCCAGATTTGTTTTTATTAATAAGACCTGTTAAGATTCATGCTATATAAAGGAATGGGATGATCGAGCTGGAACAGGGACAGAGTGGGAGAGCAAGGAAAGAGATACCATGATAGAGAGATCTACTTCATTTTTAAATGACTGCTATGTTGTATTTTAATACCTCTTTATTCTCAAAACAGCAATTTATTTCCATCTCTATCATTCTAAGCCTTTAATGATACCCTACAGATTAAACATAATAAACTCCTATAGGTATTTAAAATTTTCATATATAACCACTTTGTAACACTTGAAACTTTAAATTTCTGTAATGTAATTATTTTCTCACTAGATCTGCACTATCCCGTAAGATTTCCACCAACCACTGTAGTAATTCAAATTAAGTAAGACAGCTGGGTATTGTGGCTTGTGCCTATAATCCTAGAACTTGGGAGACTGAGACATGAAGAACACCACAAATTCAAGACCAGGTTGGTTAGTAAAGAACAGGAAAGTACTCAAAAGACTTCTGTTCCTTTGTGGATGCATCTGAAGTCCCAAAGTAAGTACTGAACCGTACTATCACCTGAGATGCATAGTGTAGTTTTACCACAGAGAGAAAACACTGCAGATAATAATGTAAAATGAGACATACGTTAAAGCAAAAAAAAACTTTAAATGAAGCCAGAAGGCTCTCAGGGGAGAGATGATCCTGTGTTCTTGCTTACCTCAGGCTTCCTTAAAATATTCTTTCCTTAGTGTTTAATGTAAGACACACAATCTAAAAGCAATTCCAAAATACTTAAAGAAGTCACCAGGAGCTGATTTCAAGAAAAGGTTTACAAACATAGCCAGCTTTGTAGAGGCTTCTAAAAAATTACAAGGAAATTGTAAGTATAGGGCACTAGTGAGTAAGAATATAATTCAAGGGATTAGGTCAAAAATTCATTTTTCAAGCCAGAAAAGTAGCTTGAAGGCAAATATGAAAATTAACTAAGATTCCAAGATTCTCAGGTACCCGTAGCCATCAGAAGTCACAAGAGGCTCCACGTTCTATAACCATTCCATTATGCAAAACTTCTAAGTGGGTCAATACAAAACCTGTCAGTACATTCACAATGTCTGCTCTGCCACTATATGCTCCTTGCAGCTCTCACTCATGAACACAATGAGAAAAAGAAAGACCCGAATATGTAAAGTCAAGAACAGGAACAAGAAGAGATGAATATGGACAAAGTTTTCAAACATCTTTATGAGCTTAGTAAGCAAACCGAATGGGTGTGACAGCAGATATCTTCTAGAAGACATCATCTACATGCTTCTGTGGAGGCATCATGCTATGCACAGAACACACATGGGATTCTTTTCATCTTGACACTTGTTTCAATAGATGGGTATCCTTAACTATAGAAAGCTGCAGCATAGGCTGATAACTAACACACCCAAGGCTACACACACACACACACACACACACACACACACACACACACACGAAACAGAATCTGGGAACTGTTTCTTTCAGATTTTACCCGGGTTATCCACTATACCTGTCTCACATACAGGGCACTTTGGGAAGCATTAACTTAGAAAGTATAGTAGAGCCATTCTTCAGTTGAGTGAGGTAACCCAGACTCAGAAGGATAAACAGGGTATGTACTCACTCATAAGTGGATATTAGATGTAAAACAAAGGATAACCAGACTACAACCCACAGCTCCAGAGAAGCGAGCTAACAAGGAGGACACAAAGAGAGGTGCATGGATCACCCTGGGAAGGGGAAATGGATGAGATCTCCAGGAGTAGACTGGGGTTGACGGGTCAATGGAGGGTAGGGGATGGGGGATGAGAACATAAGGGAACACGATGGTCAAGCTGGAACAGGGACGGAGTAGGAGAGCAATGAAAGAGGTACCATGATAGACAGAGATATCATGGGGACAGAGAGAAACCAGGTGCTAGGGAAGTTCCCAGGAATATCCAAGGGTGACCCCAGCTTAGACTATTAGCAATAGTGAAGAGGGTGCCTGAACTGGCTCACTCCAGTCATCAGATCAGTGAATACCCTAATTGTCACCATAGAGCCTTTCTCCAGTAACTGATGAAAGCAGATGTAGCGATCCACAGCCAAACACCAGGTCAAGCTCCAGGAGTCCAGTCAAAGAGAGAGAAGAGGGATTCTATGAGCAAGGGGCATCAAGATCATGATGGGAAAACCTACAGAGACAACCAAACCAAACTAGTGGGAACTCATGAAATTTAAATCAACAGCTGTGGGGCCTGCATGGGACTGGACTAGGCCCTCTGCCTAAGTGAGACAGTTATGTAGCATGATCTGCTTAAGGGGCCCTCTGTCAGTAGGATCAGAATCCATCCATAGTATAAAAGCAGGCTTTTTGGAGTCCACTACCTATGATGGGACACCTCACACAGCCTTGAGGAAGGGGGAAGGGCTTGAACCTGCCTCTACTAAATGTACCTCCCCATGGGAGGCCTTACCTTCTTGAAGGAGGGAATGGGGGATGTGTTGGGATGAGAAGACTGGAGGGGTGGGAGGAGGAAAGAGGGGGATCTTTGGTATGTAAAATGTATAAAATTTTTTCTTAATAAAAAAAGTATAAGCCGGGCGTTGGTGGCGCACGCCTTTAATCCCAGCACTCGGGAGGCAGAGGCAGGCGGATCTCTGTGAGTTCAAGGCCAGCCTGGGCTACCAAGTGAGCTCCAGGAAAGGCGCAAAGCTACACAGAAAAACCCTCTCTCGAAAAAAAAAAAAAAAAAAAAGTATAGTAGAATAATGTCCCCCCAAAGGTTGAGTCCACCCAGGACAATGAAAATATGGGGTCTGGAGATACAGTTATCTCAGATGAGGTCATATTGCATAGTGTGAGCCTTCAATTTTTCTTCTGAGAAGAAAAGAGAACACACAGGCAGAGACTGGAGTACTTCAAGCACAATACCAGAAAAACCAAAGAGGGCTGAGAGCCACTGAAGGTAGGAAAGGCATGAAAGTGATCTACTTTAGGGTCTTCACAGGAAGCGTGGCCCTGATCATGCCTGGGCTGCATACTTTCAGACTCCAAGACTGTAAGAAATGTCTGTCTTAAGCCCCCATGTTATGGTAATTTCTCACTGAAATCTATGACTGTAATACAGAGTAAGGTCATGAAGAGCAGATAAGAACTATGAACAGTGCTCAGCTGATAAAGCAAAGAATATGAGGCTTTCATAATATAGTTTAGAAATTCCTGACAGGAATGTATTAATGAGGCACTACTGAAAGTGATGAAAAGTCCTACATTCAGTCACAGAGATCCGTCAGTCACCTTTACCCATGACCAAACTTTTTGAAATTAATCACTATCTGTAATCAAAAGATAGAGCTGAAGGTGAAACGTTGGGATCAGTGATGCGTGGATGGCACAGAGGCCCTAGGAAAGGGTGATGATATTAAAGATAACAGTACAGAAAAAGAGGAGAGGTTGATCTTAATAAAACCTTAAGGAGCTCTACCTTAGAGATGAGGAGCACACAAAGGAGGGAGGGGCTGGATGTCAGCTAACTGGAAGAGAAGAAAGCCCCATCTGTTTGAGCAAAGCAGATCAAATGCAATAATGTTCCCCAAAGGGCTTAGGAGGGGACTTCAAATGCAGTGTGTAAAATATCATACAGGTACTAGGAAATGGTAACTTCATTCTAAAGGATCTGGACAAACTATTTCAATCGAGAAAATGTAATTCTTATAAAAGGCGTCCTGCTTATTGTTAAAGAACAACTGAGATTTCTGTAACTTATTCCAAGAAGACACTTCCACAAACCTTTTTTACCTTTTAACTGGTGATGACTCAGACATGCATTCCCATTAAGTATAATTATAAAGGTTCCATTGCCCAGGTGATGGGGATAACGGCGAGCCAGGATAGTAAGTCACCAGCTCTTCCCTGAATGAGTTCATAAGGTTAATGAGAGCCAAGAAAGTCAGTCATCACAAGCAAATACACACATCATACATGACACACAGATGACAGCAAAGAGCTATGGACTCCAGAGTACAAGAGAAGTAACCTCTAATTTGACCTAGATGTTCTAATATGCTGTCATTGAGACAGATGTCACTGTCTGATGAGTTAGGAAAAGAAAGTATAGAAGAGAGAGAAGGGATGAAGGAGGAAAGAGAGAGAGAAGGGAGCAAGCATATGCACAGGAAATCACCTTGTAAGCAGCCTTAGTACTCCTTACACATAACTGGCACTCTCCTGAGAAAATGAATGACTAACAAATAAATAATTTAATTTCCTGTTAACATAGTATAATTCCCTTTCACCACTCTGCAAAGTGATTCAGTCAGAAACCACCAAAGAGGCTTTCCCCTCATGTAGAATAGGTGTACTGCCAATGACATCAGTTGGCTTATGGAACATTCAAGAGTTGTGTGAATAATCTGTCAAACAGGAAGACTTTCCTGAGTGCACATGCCTTTGGTTCTGCCTAGATGGACTGCTTGAGACCTGAGGAGGCAGGATCAAGGGTTACCTTGGAAAATTTCAGTATCTTTTGTCATACACCTTTAACAAATGCACACTTTTCCAAGGTATGACAGATTACACACCCCCAGAGTCAGTGACGAACACTGCTCCAAGAGGTCCTCAAATGTGACAGCTATGAAACAGTCTGAGCTATTCACCTGGAGAAGAGTAGAAGAAGCCTGGCAGAGATGAAAAAAATCTAAGAGCTGCTCTGTAAAACCCACCAACTGACCAGGTTACAGCAGACAATACAAACGATCTTCTGTAACTGAGGAGACAATGAAAGCTATATGACTTCACAGTAGTTATCAGGCCAGAGAGATGGAAGATGAAAGGAGGCATCTTTCTTTCAAAAATCAGGAAATGCTCCTATATGGTTTGCTGCCTCTGAAGTATGAATATTTGCGTGAGTTTTCGCTATATAAGATACAGACAAATGTCTGGTCTAAAATGTATTGGTATTTAGAATGGTCTATTTTATTTAACAAATACCAAACAAGACAAAAGCTTTAATTTTAATTTGTTCTTCAAGAGTAGTGTCAAAGCTTTTACAAGGCATTTGGATTCTTAAGTCAACCACACTTTACCATAAAGTGACTGATTTATCAAAAGAGCTACACAAAGAATATATCAATACAAGGAATTGTTTGACGTTCTCAGCCAGGAAAAAGTAGAGTAACTAGAAAGGATGTGAACTACATCCAAACACTATTCACTTGGCTGAATAGAAACTGAGTATCCTAGATAGGAACAAAAATCAACTGTGAACCACCTCTTTAAAACTCATCAACACCACTTTCCTTATCTATTAAGCATGCCTTTGTGATAAGAGACCTCCTCAAAAGAGAAACAAATATCTGTCACTAATACAGAAAAAAAAATCTATTTAAATGGTAAAATACATCATGTTTCTCTCAGTAAATATAAAACTACCAAATTTAAAACCAAGATAGAGCAAATTCAAATGGACATGGAACTGGTGTGCTCAGCCTGATGGTGATAACCCAGGGAGCAGTAATGGATGGATAGCCAGTAGGACATAATTCCTGGGCTTCTGTAAGAGAGACATCAGCACTGCACCTGAGGGCAAAGGATGGAAGAATCTCCAACTTAACCACAGTGACTATCATTAGGATAAGATATGAACAAAGAGGGGAAACTCAAGGAAAGATAATGTAGGTGTAGTATTTAACTGGTCAAAGGACAGTGATTTTCATAAAACTCAAGCCAACAGGAAACAAAAGCTAAGTGTTTGCTAATTAGATGTAGAATAACATGGACTGTTATTACAAAATTTAGACTATCGGTTAACTATAAAACCTCTTTGAAAACTATCATAACTTATTCTACATTAGTAACCATGTCTTTACTACAGAAACAGCAGTAAATGAAAGTCTATAGATCCTAAAATCAATTAAAAATTAGCAGGTCACTGTCCATCCATCCAAAGCATTACAATGAAAATGGAAAGATACTTGCTATTTAATAAATAAAGAGTGAAAAAAGTCATTTATTTTATCCTGTGCTGATCTCAGATAAGAAATTCATGGTGACAAATATGCTCACCTTAGACTAAAGAAAATGTCACCATCTTTGAACAATGTGCATAAAGTGATTCACAAACTTAGCATGACTCAAGTGAAGAAATCCGTTCTAAAATAATTTATCCAAAATAATTCATATAGTGCCTGCCAAAACATGAACTAAAAATTCCAAGGCTTTCAAAGCTGAGAGCTATTAAAAATAAGCTATTTTAAACTTAGAGTAGAATGTGTCATACAAAATACTGCTTTTATTTCTCTTTTAGCGATGACCCACAGAATTGTGTATGTGGGGGTGGGAGGGGGGTGTGCATGTGAACATATAGGTACACTAGCCATTGCATACATATGGAGGACAAAGCAGGGTGGTGGGTGGCTGCTTCCATCTTTCTCTGTCTTGTTGTTGTGAAGCAGGGTACCTTACCTGACCAGAGGCTTGCCATCTACCTTGGCTGGGCTGGCTGTCCAGTAAGCTCTCAGGATCCTCCTATGTATACCCGCCAACAGTTGGTTTGTAGGCATCTATTGCCATGCCCAGTTTTTAGATGGGTCCCAGGGATTTGAACTCAGGTTTCACGCTTGCACAGCAAGCTTTCTTACCCACTGAGCCACCTTCTACCCATCCCACAGGATTTTAAGGGGGAACCATGGAAAAGAATGTAATAATCCATGTCCCATTTCTTTGACATTTACTATGTAGACGAATAAAGCAAGTCGATGCTAAAAAGACATTTCAAAACAAGCCTTTTACATGCTTAAGTTTTTACAATGTAATTACTTTAAGACATCATGGTAACCATCTCCATATTCACTGCCAGAGGAAAGGGTTTGCAGTGTGTTCCATTTTGAAATAAGCTAAAGTATATTTCATAACATCGAATTTTCATAGGCTGATTTTTTTCCCCTAGAAACTCACTACAGAGACAATGCAATGAATTAGACTAGCAACTTCAGCAAAGACAAGAACTGAAACAGTTTTGTTTTTCTAAATCACTGCTATTATTTAATATACACCGTTCAAGTTTAGCAGAAGGGGCAAGTGCTGGGAAAAGGGAGTTTGAAATCATCACCATAGGCACAATTGCTATGAAACTGCATTGCCAGGAGCTATGTGGCTGCATATTCTAGGAGTTCCCATGAACTGCAGTTATTCTCAGGCAAATCATCACTGCCAGATTGTTATCGTACATGATACATGATGATTATGCAAGACATAGGGGATTCACAAATATAAAGGATTACTACACAGAATATACATCTACAACTTCTGCATTCCCTTGATGTGCATTTCCATAAGATAGAAATGACAAGTGGCTATATATTAAGGGTTCTAACACATTACTAGGATTGTTTTCATAGACAATAATGTTCCTGTGAAGTTGTCTATTTCTCTTAAACACACACACACACACACACACACACACACACACACACACACACACCACTTATGCTGACCTTTAAGCCCAATAGTTTTAACAGAATTCACTTAAGAGTTGTATAAAACAAACACATTTGGAGGAAAATTATTTGTCCTCCTAACTTTTTCATAAAGACTTTCAAGACAGTTTGTAAGATTATGAAATATAGTAATAAAAAGAATAGCAGCAAGAACAAAACCAAGCAGAAATCAGAAGTTTAGGCCCAGACAACATAGAGACAGGTGTATACAACCAATCCCACTGCATACAAATGGGTCCTAAATTTAGCTAGGAATTCAATGACAACTGAGATATTGCAAAGGAAGCGGGTAATAGGGGCAAACAGAGCTCCAAACTTTAAAATTCAGGGAGCCAACAAATTAGTCCACAGTACTACATCCCAGTGGCATTCTAAGGGGTAGGTAGAAACAGAATAATGCAGCAGCCACTCATATTTTCCAATGTGATATCTGATTTTGTAGAAGATATGACCCAGTAATGCTATAGATTTACTAACAAGCTAGAAGAAAGCATACTACTGAAGGCTTGATCCCATATCCATTTATTTATTATTTCAACACATCTGAACTCTACTATGTGCCAAGAATTTGTTATCCTACACACTCTTGAAATAAAAAGAACAATCTCCTGCCCCCAGGGAGCTTCAATTATACATTGGAAATACAGAAAATAGATTCAGTAGTCTGCCTACTGCCATTGGAAATAGCAAAAAAACAAAGAATCTTAAGTTCCTTCTTTAACCATTCCACCGCTGAAATACACCAGTTTACAGAAGAGATCTGCAAGTATGACTATCATAATTAACGAAGTTCATTCCTCCCTTCCCTCAAATATTAAATATGAACAAAAACACATCTAAAGAGATACATGCAAGTTACAACAAAAGTGATGATGGCCACTTGATGTTTAAGTCTGTCTGCTTTTCTGCAGACAGAACTGACTACATTTTAAGTTCATTAATATTTCAAAAAAAAGTCTTAAGACTAGCACTAGATGGCATGAATCAGTATATAACATAAGTATGCAATATAATATTTCTGACTTCACTGTGACAAAAATGTACAAAGGTTACTCATTTCTCAATGTCAACTGCTTCCTAAAAACACACACAATCTGCAAAGCCCTCCAACAGTCTACTGTCAAAGCAGGAAAGAAAAACCTCAGACAGGCATACATGGATTTTTATATACCCCATAGCTGCTGTGCCCTGTTTCATAGATAATATACGGAAAGGGAGGGAAAGCTGAATACTCCTGTCCAAGTACCCTTCGGTACAAGCAGGAGAGATTCTCCATGACAGATGAAGACAAGTAGTCACGGGCATCCTAGGTCTCAGACTGCACATAGTTTCTCGACTTTTCCAAGAACATTCAAAGTTTTTCCTAAGAGGGAAATGATTTCTCTTTTTGCATATTCTGGACCCAGTTGGAGATAAAAGATATATTTTATAGATAAAATAAATGGATATTTTAATGCTGTTTTAATTTCTATTTGTGGTATTGTGGACAACTTTTGTAGTTAGCTGACTCCATAATTTCATGGAATTGAATAGTTGGTCAAGAATAAAAATGGAATCTCTCAATCTTGGTGAATGTGTTTTCAGGTTCAAATCTTTCTCTACATGCTGTTTGTATATTCATTCATAGAATGAAAAACAGTCATGTGGTAGGATAACCTTTTCAAAGATGCAAACATAAAGGCCGGGTGGTACATGAGGAACTGTGTCCAGAGTAATGGGCTAGTTTTAAAAAGGTATAGATTTTAAAGCATCATTCATAATATAAAAGATGTTTAAAAAAAAAAAAAAGCCCCAAAGCCCCTCCTTGAGGGAGGACACTAAGACAACACGGCCCACCAAATCAACTAAGCAGGACTCACTTCAGCTCACAGAGGCTGAAACAGCAGCCATGGGGCCTGCATGGGTCTGCACCAGGTCCTCTGCAGATATGTTATGGCTGTTAGCTTGGTGTTTTTATGGAACTCCTAATAGCAGGAGCAGGTGTATCTCTGACTCTTCTGTCTGCTCTTGAGACTCTTTTCCTCCCACTGGGTTGCCTTGTCCAGCCTCGATGTGAGAGTTTTCGCCTTGTCTTACTGTATCTTGTTTTGGCCTGTTTGGCTGTAGTCTTTTGGGGGCCTGCTCTTTTCTGAAGAGGAATCAGTGTGGGAGTGGATCTGGGGGAGAGGGGTATTATGGAGAAGGAAGGAGGAATGGAGGGAAGTGAAAATGTGGTTGGAATGTACTGTATGAGAGAAGAATCTATTTTCAATTAAAAAATTAAGAAAAACTAATCCCCCATATATGTCACTGCTACATTCTATTTTATTTTGTTTTCATGTCATTGCTAATTGAAACCCATTCAATGAATGCTAAGGTATAAGTAACGAGTCTCCTTCCAACACTGAAAACACTGGCTCTCTCTCTCTCTAATGCTCAATGCTTAGGAAGGGGAGAGCTCTTTTGAGAATCGTCCCATAACTGAGCACTGATGGCAATGTATCTAAGCAGTATCTGCCTAAGGTCATCAAGCTCTCAATGGGATATACAAGCAAAGTTTCATAGAAAACTGAAACTCTTTGAGTTTTCTAAGGGTTATTTTAGGTTTTTGGGAGGTTTTATCTTTACCTTTTTTAGCTTTGTTGATGGAAAATAAAAACCTATTCCAGAGGTAAATGGGCCAAGAGCATATTTTTAATCTCCCAAGAAGCATACCCTATTTTGTAAGGTATTTGAGTTCCCAAAATTTTTCTGTAACAACATTTTGACTTCTCCTGAAAAGTAATAAAACGTCACGTTACTTGATGTTCCTGTTATTCAAATCATGTGGTTTCAATGCTTCCCGAAAATTGTATTAACTCATACAGACAGGTTTAGGATATCATTCATTTTAAATTGTTTTTGTTAATTTTTCTCTTCTGAGACATCTGCCCTTGCTTTTATCGCATTTCTATTATACTGAGTTGACCCGAACCATTGAAAGCATATGACACCATCCTAATCAGATATATATGAAAAGTTAAACCTTTACCATTTTATAAGTAAAGAACTGAACGTTCCAGTTAATACTGCCAGGGTTCTATGGCATTTCTGCCCGTCTATTTTTCACTAGTTGTTTTGTCTTTTCTTTCCATTTTACTGGGTCCAATATAAAAACATACAAGCCAGCCAATTGACGTCTTAAGTTCAAGTGAGACACAAAGCCAGCACTGAAGCAGATTTGGGGACCTGGAGCACTGCACTGTGGTGTCTTTCTAAAAGTGTGCAGCACTCAGCATGGAATGTTATGATTGGATACGTTACAGATTTCTAAATTAAAAAAGTAACACAGTTTTCATTCCAATCTTGTTTATGTAAGCCTTCATGTTGTTTCTTAACCTTACCTTTCTCCCCTTTCCTGAGTTCCTCTTCACATTGGATGTCCAGAAGTGACAACCTACTTTTATCTTCAACTATACAGCAGCAAGTCCAAGAGTAAACTCTGGGCCTGATAGAGACTGTCAGAAAAATATACCTGAAACTCTACCTGTACCACATGTGTGTTGGAGCCCACAGAGGCTTCCTAGTAAGAACTTACTCAGGGTCAGAGACTCTGAGCTTGCTTTACCCAGCAGGGCTGCATAAGAAGATGGTTTGACCACAGGCGTGTTTACCAGGTGTTTGGAAGGGTCCACACTTGGCTGTACAGTGTGCTTTGATCTTGCAAGGGGGAGGTCTTTTGCCCCTCCCTTTGGCATTGTTACAAAATGCCCTTTTGAATAAATGAAGGGGTTGTTGGGTATTGACCCAGGCCCTCCGGAAGCTATCCTGTGTTTCTTCTCATCATCTAGGCCTCTCTTTCTATCTGATATTTCCTCACTCCTCTCTCCTCCACTTAAGAACCCTTCAAAAGGTGGGTGTGGGCTCCCACACATGTGGGCAAGCAGGGAACAACAGAAGAATCCATTCTCATTTTAATTCCAGTAAGGAATTCCCAATTCTAAAGGACAAAGGTGATATGTTACTTCATGGGAAAAAAACTATAATGTTCCTCTACTCTATGTAAGTTTAAATTAGAAAATTTTGCATTTCTAATGAAAAAATTTTGTAAACACACATGACAAACTATGGGACTCTCCTTTGGTTGTATCTCCAACATGCATATTTTCATTTTGATCCAGTTCTGGGCTTCTCACATACTAGAGGCATGGTTTACCACTGAGCTGTACCTCAAGACTCTGTATACGCCATCTTTAATAGAATATCACATAATATTCATAAGAAAGAGTTAGTAAGAGATCAGAGGTCTTTATATTCCTATTATGCTATCTTCAATTGGTTATTTTACTCTAATAGATAAGATATAATGAAAACTCAAATGATTGTTTGATGTAATTTAACTATTATCATGAACAAACTGTTAGAGCAACCTACCTACAAAGACCCTGATCCTGCATTCTGTAAGTTTAACCTTACCTTTAAAGATATATTCACTGATGTAATCAGATTGAGGATGTGGGGACAGAAATATTATTTATGAGATTTTTCTAGGTAGACCCTAAATGCCATCCATGTGTCTCAGGAAAGGGAAGGCAGATGAAGACTGAATACACAGAACTGGAACCTGAGAAGTAGAAACTGATGTACTGAGTCCTCAACTCAAGGAATGCCAGCAGAGGCGAGGGATGAGCTGCCTCAGGGAATACCAGAAGCCAGCAGAGGTGAGGGATGAACTGCCTCAGGGAACATTGGAAGCCTGGAGAGGTGAAGGATGAGCTGCCTCAGCAAAAACGGGAAGCCAGGAGAGGCGAGGGATGAGCTGCCTCAGGGAACACCAGAAGCACAGTTTTGAGGACATTTTGATTTTGACTCAGAACTAGCTTTGAGCTTCTGTCACACTGAGTGTGAGGTAGGAAATCCTCGCAGCTGCCTCAGGAAACAAATACAAGTGCAGCTGTTGCCATTTCAGAATACCACACTGAAATTTTAAATTAACAAATTTGGTAGAGGCAGTGCCTGGAGAAAAATAAAGGATTCCACTTGAGTATGTTGAGGAGCCTGGGAAGTAGTTTTGAAAGATTTCAATATAGAAAAATGTTTAAAGTGTAAAAACCAAGAAAATGACTAGTCCAAAGGGCAAGTTTGCAGTACCATAGATCTTCCAGGAAATAGTTTGCTAAGAATTATCAACAGTACTAAAGTACTTCTCTTCTTTTGTACATTAATTTCTCTACTAAAGCTTAATACCATGATTTGTCAAAATCAGATCAAAGTCTATGAAATTAGATGTTCCAGTACCACTTACCTATAATTTCAAAATCCAGAAATAATCAAACTATCAAGTATAAAAGAGGAAAATTAACAATGTGTTTCTTTAACTTCATCTTAAACATCTAAGAAAAATTTCCAAAAAAATTGACCAAAAAAATAAAAATAAAAAAAAAGAGTTGTGCTTTGCAAAAAGCGTCAAATAGAGTATGTATGCTTGTGGTGGTATTGTGTTCCCCAAAATATTGTGTACCTTAATAAACTTATCTGGGGTCAGAGACAGAACAGCCACAATATTAAACATGAGGATAGGCAGTGGTAGCATACGCCTTTAATCCTAGCATTCCAGAGACAGAAATCCCTCTGGATCTCTGTGAGTTCAAGGCCACATTGGAAACGGCCAGGCGTGGTGACACACGCCTTTAATCCCAGTAAACCAGCCTTTAATCCCAGGGAGTGGTGGCAGAGAGCAGAAAGGTATATAAGGCGTGAGGACCAGAAACTAGAGGCATTTGCCCTGGGGAGGCATTTGCCCTGGAGAGGCATTTGCCCTGGAGAGGCATTTGGCCTGGAGAAGAATTTGGGCTGGTTAAGCATTCAGGTTTCTAGCAGCAGTTCAGCTGAGAGTCATTCGGATATGAGGACATAGAGGCTTCCAGTCTGAGGAAGCAAGACCAGCTGAGAAGTTTGCCAGGTGAGGTTAGCTGTGGCTCGTTCTGTCTCTCTGATCTTCCAGTGTTCACCCCAATACCTGGCTGAGGTTTGATTTTATTAATAAGAACTTTTAAGATTCATGCTATATATGCTAATGTTTTTAATTCTTATTCAAAATGCAACAGGGAAAAAGAGACACATGAAGCATTATAGCTGGCATTTTCTTACAATTCTCAATGTCTGGAAGATATAAGAACAACATCTTCCTGCCTAGAATTCTCAGTTGTCTTCATGTACCACATTATCTACAGTGACTTTCAATGACCACACAGAAACAGATATTACTATCATTAACTTACAACTGGGAGCATCCAAAACACTTCAAATCACCTTTCATAAGCAGGAAGAATGGGGATATAATCGAAGAAAAGTGATTCCAGCCTGGAACTTCAATGCCTCTGACATGGTGATGAGGTAACCTGAGAGCCCAGGGGAACTATGGGCCATGGGTACGGCTTCCTATCTGCAAGCTGTAGAGAGCAATGATACAGCCTGAAACCCACTCTGACCAGCTAATATTTAAGTCTGCACAGCCCATCAGGTTAAATGTCTCAGATTTCCTTCCAATACTTCAAGATTCATGACTAGACCAAGTTACTGGATAAAGCAGACTTCCATAAATACTGCCTATTATATAAACATACTCAAGATCTTTAAAATCAGTGCCCCCTATTTATCTCACTTCTCTTCATTCAGCATATAGCTGATACTAACTAACTTAATAATATGGTTTTAGCTTGGGCAACTAATTGTTTTGCAGAATATTCTAATATTCTAGAAGTCAGCAATTTTCTACAAACACATGCTTATGGCTTTAATTTCCCTTATAAGGACAAAAAAGAATAACTCCTACAAAGCTCTAGCAATTTAAAATCCAAAAAACCTTTTTCCACTTAGGATTATAACATGAACTCATGAGCAGCCTATGTGTGCAAACTTACCTCATGAAGTACTTTTGTGCTTGAGAAGTTTCTAGTGTGAGTATAATCAAAGAAAGTATACAAGTATTTCATGAAGAAAAGTCATGACCGAATTAGGACTAATTTTTAGCTTTCACATTTGAACAGAACAAATTCCGGACATCAAAGGATTAGATACATGGAATCACCTCTCAAGTGCGAAATGAGAAGTCTCCATTCCCAAAACATTCCTCTGTTCCAGAACAGATACTTTCTGTACCAGATATTCTGATAGCCAAGTGTTGATTTAATTGCCCAAAATAGTGAGAACTCATGGACTACACATTCAAAATTTAGTCTTACTAATTTGATAGATTACATCAACTTCAGTAAGAGCAATAGGATAATTAACATTTGTAAATATTTTACAAACAGCAAGAAAAAAGGTAGTATTCACTTTTATCCCCTGAGCTGGAAATAACTAATATGTCTTTATAAATCTCCAAAGAGGCCGGGCGGTAGTGGCACATGCCTTTAATACCAGCACACGGAAGGCAAAGCCAGGAGGATCTCTGTGAGTTCGAGGCCAGCCTGGACTACCAAGTGAGTTCCAGGAAAGGCGCAAAGCTACACAGAGAAACCCTGTCTCGAAAAACAAAAAACAAAACAAAACAAAACAAATCTCCAAAGAGCTTTTACCTTTGATTGCAGGACTGAATGTAAAGAACATCTCTGGAGGGAGAGGGTTTGTAACAGTTGTCCTTGTTAGAGAATTGCAAGTCCCATCTGAGAA